>JARPMJ010007321.1:0-43956 GCA_033366665.1 Phoxinus dragarum | reverse complement strand
CTGAAGTGTCAACCAGTCTCTCCTCCTCTCCACTCCGACTTCAACCAACCGGAACTGGACAAATACTCTGATTCAATCTGAACTTCATACACTGTTCACTCATTGGCCAGAGGAGAACTGGCCCCCGACTGAGCCTGGGTTCTCCCAAGGTTTTTTTCTCCCTTCTGTCACCTGTCACGTCGCGAGTGGTCGCGAGTGAGCGCTGTGTTTGTGTTTGAAGCTCCGTCGACTTGATTCATAAATCGTTGATTTTTATTCTTTGCACTCATTTAGAAACGAGCATTTTCTATTTTTTCCAGCGTGTGAACATATCTCCGATACTACTCTCTATAAAAAACAATCGGATTGCTTTGATATCGCTAGTTATATCCAACTTTCCGAACTTCCGTTACTATCTCTAACGATAGCCCGCTAGCATTGCTCGCGTGGCCTCGCCTATCGACCGTCTTATTTACACTCGAATCACTGAAATCGCTCTGTTTGTGTTGGAGTTTGTGTTTGTGCTTGTGCTTCGAATCGCTTGTTGTGTTTGAAGTTTGTGTTTGTGCTTGTGCTTCGAATTGCTTGTTGTGTTTGAAGTCTGTGGTCGAACCGCTTTGGCTGTGTTTGGAGTTTGTGTTCGAATCGCTTGTTGTGTTTGTGTTTCGAATCGCTTAACTGTTAACGTTAGTTTGTGAGCGTGTGAACATCTCCGATACTACTCTCTATAAAAAACAATTGGATTGCTTTGATATCGCTAGTTATATCCAACTTTCCGAACTTCCGTTACTATCTCTAACGATAGCCCGCTAGCATTGCACGCGTGGCCTCGCTTATCGACCGTCTTATTTACACTCGAATCACTGAAATCGCTCTGTTTGTGTTGAAGTTTGTGTTGTGCTTGTGCTTCGAATCGCTTGTTTGTGTTTGAAGTTTGTGTCTGTGTTCGAACCGCTTTGGTTGTGTTTGGAGTTTGTGTTTCGAATCGCTTAACTGTTAGTTTGTGAGCGTGTGAACATATCTCCGATACTAACGTTACTCTCTATAAAAAACAATCGGATTGCTTTGATATCGCTGGTTATATCCAACTTTCCGAACTTCCTTTACTATCTCTTTTGCTAGCATTTGCACGCGTGGTCTCGCCTATCGACCGTCTTATTTACACTCGAATCACTGGAAGGATACGGATTCTATCCACGATTTCAGTCCTAAATTAGTAGTGATATTGGTAGCATCACTGCTATTTTATTGTTCATCTGTCATAATGGCGAATACATCGGATGTGTGTCTACCCCTGAGTGCAGGTGAGGACACGTTTGAGCTGCATTCGGTGCGGTTGGAGCTGGAGTCCGTGGAGAAGCAGATCCGTGATCTGCTGGGGAGGCAGGCCGAGCTGCGAGACCGACGATCAGCGCTTGAAGCATCACGCGCCGATGCTCACAGGTCAGTGGTTAGTAACTTTTCGACTCCGGCCTCCTCTACTCCGTGTATTTCTCTGCACAGGACCCGAGCACCCCCTGGTTTCGTTTACCCCGACACCGACACAGCACCATGGACCCTGGATGATGCCACAGCGGAAGACACGAGCCAGGACCAGAGCAAGGACCTCTCCGCCCCTCCCGGTCTTCGAGATCTCCACCCGGAACCGCTTCTCCCCTCTTCGCGAGACGGAACGCGACGACGCTGTGATCATCGGCACTTCCATGGTCCGGCATGTCCGCGCTACCTCAGGTAAAGGTATGGTGCGCACTCACTGCTTTCCTGGTGCTCGTGTTCTCGATGTCGCTGCGCAGGTCCCCGAGATCCTGAACGGTGACGAGCGCGTCGGAGCTGTCGTGCTGCACGCGGGGGGTGAACGACATCAGGCTGCGGCAGACGGAGGTTCTGAAGAGGGACTACAGGAGCCTGATCGAGACGGTACGCAGAACATCGCCTGAAGCAAAGATCGTCGTGTCTGGACCGCTTCCCACGTACCGACAAGGACAAGAAAGGTTCAGTAGATTGTTTGCACTAAATGAATGGTTGATGTCATGGTGTAATGAACAGAGACTGCTCTTTGTAAATAATTGGAATCTGTTTTGGGAGCGACCTAGGCTCTACCGTGCTGATGGCCTGCACCCCAGCAGAATCGGAGCGGCTGTTCTGTCGGACAACATCTCCAAGACGTTACACACCATATGACTAGTAAGTCAAAGTCCAAATCACATTCTTTGCTGTCCCAAATTAATTGATATAAGTACCAGTGTAGAACACTATATAGAAACTGTGTCTATTCCTCGTTT
This sequence comes from Phoxinus dragarum, assembly GCA_033366665.1. NCBI lineage: Eukaryota > Metazoa > Chordata > Actinopteri > Cypriniformes > Leuciscidae > Phoxinus > Phoxinus dragarum. The sequence goes on along the minus strand of JARPMJ010007321.1, from coordinate 41,695 downwards.
AGTGAGGCCAAACAATAAATCTACTGCAGGATCTAAGAAAAATCTAATTGTGATTAAACCAGAAAATCTCAATATTAGTGAACAAAAACAATTTCTAAAGCTAGGTCTTCTAAACATTAGATCGCTTACACCTAAGGCGGTTATTGTAAATGAAATGGTCACTGATAATAGCTTCGATGTACTCTGCCTTACTGAAACCTGGCTTAAACCAAATGATTATTTCGGTCTTAATGAGTCCACTCCACCAGGATACGGTTATAAGCATGAGCCCCGTCTGATTGGTCGTGGCGGCGGTGTTGCAACAATCTATAGAGATATTCTTAATGTTACTCAGAAAACAGGTCACAGGTTTAATTCGTTTGAAGTACTTGTATTAAATGTTACGCTCCTAGATGTAAGAAAGAAATCCCTATTATCTCTAGCCTTGGCTACCGTATATAGACCGCCAGGCCTTACGCTGATTTCCTAAAAGAGTTTGCAGATTTTCTCTCAGATCTATTGGTCAATGTCGATAAGGCAATAATTGTTGGAGATTTCAACATACACGTTGATAACACAAATGATGCGTTAGGAGCTGCGTTTACAGATTTATTAAACTCCTTTGGGGTCAAGCAAAACGTTAGTGGTCCCACTCATCGTCTTAATCATACTCTAGATTTAATTATATCATATGGAACCGATCCAACCGATATAGATATTATACCGCAAAGTGATGATGTCACTGATCATTACATGGTAACTTGCATACTACGTACGGCTGAAATGTGTCATGTTGCGGCACGTTATCGACCAGGCAGAACAATCCTTCCAACCACTATAGATAGATTCTTGAATAGCTTACCTGATCTATCTCCGCTCCTCAGTGAACCTAAACAAACAGAGGAACTAGAGGAAATGACTAGCAGTATGAGCAACATTTTCTCTAGTACATTAGAAACTGTTGCACCAATTAGATTAAAAAAGGTTAGAGAGAAAACTAAAGCACCATGGTACAACAGTGCTACGCATGTTATCAAGAGAGAAACTCGTAACTTAGAGCGCAAATGGAAACAAACTAATTTAGAGGTCTTTAGAATCGCGTGGAAAGACAGTACGTCACGTTATAAAAAGGCTCTAAAAGCAGCCAGGGCTGAGCATCTACGCAAACTAATAGAAAATAACCAAAACAATCCAAGGTTTTTATTTAACACTGTGGCTAGATTAACAAATAAACAGACATCACCTGAACAAAATATTCCGTTACATTTTAATAGTAATGATTTCATGAATTTCTTCACTGAGAAAATAGAAAGCATCAGAAACACAATTGTAAATGTACAATCTTTGACAGCGTCTTATGATTCAGCCTCAATTATTGCCCCTCAACAACTACAGCGCTTTACAACTATAGGACAGGAAGAGCTAAATAAACTTATCACTGCATCTAAACCAACAACATGTTTATTAGATCCAATACCCACTAAACTACTGAAAGAAGTGTTACCTGTAGTGGAAGAGCCTCTTCTCAATATTATTAACTCGTCTCTATCTTTAGGACATGTTCCAAAAACATTCAAGCTGGCAGTTATAAAACCTCTTATTAAGAAACCACAATTAGATCCAAATAACCTAGCAAATTACAGACCCATTTCAAATCTTCCATTTATGTCTAAAATACTAGAAAAAGTTGTGTCCGCTCAATTGTGCTCTTTCTTGCAAGAAAACGATATCTATGAAAAGTTTCAGTCTGGATTCAGGCCACATCATAGCACAGAAACTGCGCTGGTTAAAATTACAAATGATTTACTTTTAGCTTCTGACCAAGGCTGTATCTCAATACTAGTTTTACTCGATCTTAGTGCTGCGTTTGACACTATAGATCATAAAATACTCTTAGATCGACTACAAAATTACACTGGTGTACAGGGACAGGCATTAAGCTGGTTTAGATCGTACCTATCAGACCGTTACCATTTTGTACATTTAAATGGGGAAAAATCAAAGATAACGTCAGTAAATTATGGAGTGCCGCAGGGATCTGTGTTAGGCCCCCTGCTATTCTCAATTTATATGCTGCCACTTGGTAATATTATAAGAAAACATGGAATAAGTTTCCACTGTTATGCTGATGACACTCAATTATATATTTCATCTAGACCAGATGATAACACTAAATTATCTAAAATGACAGAGTGTGTTAAAGATATAAAATATTGGATGACGTGTAATTTTCTTCTATTAAATTCAGATAAAACGGAGGTATTACTGATTGGTCCAAAAAACTGCCCACAAAACCTCTTACAATACAACCTTAATCTAGATGGACGTCCTGTTACTTTATCCTCTACAATAAAAGACCTGGGTGTTATACTAGACCGCAACTTGTCTTTTGAAAATCATATTTCAAATGTCACAAGAACAGCCTTTTTCCACCTTAGAAACATTGCTAAGCTACGTAATATGCTATCAGTTTCTGATGCAGAAAAGTTAATTCATGCATTCATGACCTCGAGACTAGATTACTGTAATGCTCTATTAGCTGGTTGTCCTGCATCCTCCGTAAACAAGCTACAGTTTAGTCCAAAATGCAGCCGCTAGAGTTCTTACTAGGTCAAGAAAATATGATCATATAACACCAATTTTATCATCTCTACACTGGTTACCTATTAAGTTCCGTATCAATTACAAAGTATTGTTACTGACCTATAAAGCCCTAAATGGTTTAGCTCCTGTGTATTTAAGAGATCTTCTATCGCCATATAATCCATCGCGCTCTTTAAGATCGCTAAATTCGAGGCTCCTGGTCGTACCTAGGATATCTAAGTCCACTAAAGGAGGGAGGGCGTTTTCACATCTTGCTCCTAAACTCTGGAATAGCCTTCCTGATACTGTCCGAGTCTCAGACTCGCTCTCCCAGTTTTAAAACTAGATTAAAGACGCATCTCTTTAGCCAAGCATTCACATGATGCATCTCATACCTTTTATACTACAGTTAAATCAGATCAAATGCATTCATATTATGAACAGCAGCTACGCTAATTATTTCCCATCTGCCTTTTTTGTTGTTATCTCGGGATGCCTGTCCCTAGATAACTCAAATAGAGTTCGTCAGCTCCAGTTATGTATCCAGCCTCTCATGGAGACTTCAGATGCCCCAACGCCTATGATGAGACGACTCGACGCCTGTGAAGAGACGACCCAACGCCGGCGATATGTTATGCCCTAAATTTCATGATTAACTAACTGTATTTTTGTATGTATATTTTTAAAATGCATTTTCTGTAAAGCTGCTTTGAAACAATGTGTACTGTGAAAAGCGCTATACAAATAAACTTGAATTGAAATTGAATTGAACCTGATGGAGTTTTGGTTCCTTGCCGCTGTTGCCTTACCTTCTGGCTTGCTTAGTTGGGGACATTTAGTATTCAACAATATTATAGATCTGCCTTAAAGGTGGACGATGATGAAATTATTTTTTGTATTATTTTCATGTTATCACTGTGAAGCTGCTTTGATACAATCTGTATTGTAAAAAGCGCTATATAAATAAAGATGACTTGACTTGACTTGACTTGTCAGCAAGTAATGAGTGAGCTCCCTCAAGAGCGTACCAGAAAAGCAAGCCCATTCGAGTTTACAACCCTCGACCTTTTTGGTCCCTTCGAGGTGAAAGACGCTGTTAAAAGAAGGACAAGTAAGAAGGTTTGGGGCATTGTTTTCTGTTGTATGGCCTCGAGAGCCGTTCATGCGGACCTCACCGATGACCAGTCTGCAGAAGGCTTCCTCCAAGCATACTCCCGCTTTGTTGCCCTGAGGGGGCATCCAAGGAAACTATGGTCTGACAGAGGCACCAACTTTGTTGGCGCCAAGTCTGCTCTGTGTGAGCTGCATAAACATCTGGCTTGCCTGCAGGTTACATCCATAGAAGATTTAGCCGCTAAGAACGGGACTGAGTGGAAATGGAATTTTCACCCTGCAGATGCACCCCACAGGAATGGAGCTGCGGAGGCTGCTGTAAAGCTTTTTGAAGAGGGCGCTCATGAGCCTCGGGGGAGCAACAGGGTCTCTCACATGGGGAGAGCTCCAAACTCTGTTCTATCAGGCAGCCAACTTGACGAACGAACGCCCCTATCGACGCCAGAGCTCAAGAACAGGAAGACTTGGGTCGAGTACTTAACACCGAACTCCCTCATTCTGGGTCGAGCATCGCTTGGAGGAGACACCAGCGGGCTTGACCTAGAGACCCATTCCTGGCGCCGTCTAAGGGCTATTCAAGTCGGAGTAGACCAGTTTTGGGCAAAATGGAGGGAACTAGCTGGCCCAAATCTGTTCGTTCGACATAAATGGCACCGGACGGAAGGAACGTCAAAGTTGGTGATCTCGTTTGGATTGCAGACCCAAATGCTTTGAGAGGTCAGTTTCGCCCGGGCCGCATTCTGACAGTTTATCCTGACAATAAAGGGATTGTCAGGGATGCTGATATTGCAACATGTGCTGGCCTTCCTGTCTCCCTGTAGGTGGCCGGAAGAAGAGGAGTTCTTCATTGCCCATGATAGTTATTAGAAGAGACGTGAGAAGACTGGTGGTCCTTCTCCCGGTGGAGGACGAAACTCAGCCACCATGACACCCGCCTTTTCCTGAAGCCCTTTTACTCTGTGCACCGCCATATTCCCTGGCCCAAATCCCTTTCATTCATCGCCCAAACTTCTGTCACCCTGTCACTGCCCTTACCCTTATTGGCTGGTTGGTGCAAGCCTAGCGCTGCCACCATGCTATCACATTGCACATACAGGAAGTAAGAGCACACACATCCCATACCTCGCATACCTGGGCAGTTCACCACACACCTGCCAAAGGGATGTGATTGCCTTGAACATTGGACTAAGTTGCTCTTCCATCGTTCATGCCTTTATTAGACACTTACTCATAGATATTGTGCAAAATAAGGGCTGTCTTAAAAAAAAAAAAAAAAAAAAAAAAAAAAAAATTGTGTGGAAAAGGGGTTACTAAGACAGGTTTTTGAGTGATTTCGGTAAGTTCCCTGGAAAAAAGATCAGGAACTTAAGTGGGAGGTGTTGTGTTTCTGTTGATTTCTGACTTCTGTAAAGTTTTGTTATTTCTTATTATGTCTATTTACATGTTTACTTTAAATCAGAGCTACAAATGTGGCAAGAACCATTTATGGAGAAACTGTAGCCTAATGGTGTAATGCCTCTTTAAGAGAGGAGTAAGCTGAAACATGTGACCGGGGTTAAAGGGGTTAAAAGGAAGCGCGTTTCATTCACTGTTATGCAATGTTGTTTTCGTCAACGATGACGATAACGCAATTATTTCGTTGACGCACCTTTTTTTTATGACGATAACGTTACGATGACTAGCTAAAAATGGCTCTAAGGTGACTAAAACATGACGAGACGTTTTCGAGTTTTCGTTGACGAGACGAGATGGAACGAAAATGATTATAAGTCTGACGTTCACAATGTAATTTCTGCCTATTTTGCGTGAAATCGGTCTGTTTTGAGCTAAAAAAAAAAGTATCAGCAATGCCGCATTCTAATCGTTGTTGTACGATGTACGATCAATAATGAAAAAAATCCCATAATGTACGATAATTTCAGAATTGCCCGCAAATCTGAATCTCTCGGAATCTAGATAGAGCGAGCAAGAGCGCGCATGTGTAGCGCGCGCACAGCCAGAGAAAGGGAGCGAGAGACCTTGCGTGTGTGTGCTAGAGTGCTGTGTGTGCTAGAGTGCGTGTGTGTGCTAGTGTGCCTCGCGAAGCGCATGTAAGGACCCAACCAATCGAATTATTCAGAAAGTCTAGTTTATTATGCAAAGGTTTTAAGGTTAACTGTTGTTTTATGAATTGCAACTTGCTGCAACCTGTCAAACCTAAGCCCATTTCCAATACTTTTTAACCTAAATTAATTTATTAAAGGACTATTTTTTTTCTTTCTTTTTTTTTTACTAAAATTGACTAAAACCTTTTTGTGTTTTCGTCGACTAAAACTTGACTAAAACCTTTTTGCGTTTTCGTCGACTAAAACTTGACTAAAACTATCAAGTTTATAAGTGACTAAAATGTGACTAAAACTAAAAAGCATTTTCGTCAAAAAGACTAAGACTAAGACTAAAACTAAAAGGGCTGCCAAAAACAACACTGCTGTTATGACTAGTTTCAACCCAGTGTGCAGCCACTTGGTAAGCTCTGTTTTCTTGTATGTTTATGATACTTCATGTTGTCTATTGTCGCTATGTTGTTGTACTGCGTTTACGTCCGTTGCACGTTAAAGATAATGTTAATGTTCCGGCAGATCATTGCAGTTTAGTTAATTGCTTGATATAACAAAATGCTCTAAAGTTATAAGTTGACGAGATGGCAGCCGTGGGACATTAAAGGACAAGTTCGGTATTTTACACTTAAAGCCCTGTTTACAGATCGTATCTGATGAAATAGAACGGTTAAGATTAAACTTTGGACACATGCTCCTGTCCCGAGAATTTTAGGTTTATTTAGCTTCCCCCCCCCCCCCACCCCCCACAATGGTTGTCTATGTGCACTGGCAGATTCCTTCCTAAAACACATTCAACTTCCGTTTACAAAGACGTGAAACTCACCGAGTGGTCAGGGGTGTTCACTGATATGATCCCAAAAAAAAATCGCTGAAAAAGATGCTTTCCAACAGGTTTTTATCGTAGTGTTTGTCCACCTCCATTGACTTGTATTGAATGTGCTGTGTGAGGTACGATATTCCTCCGCCGCTTCTTCTTCTGCTTCTTCTGTGTATTCAATGAAATGCCAGCGGTTTGCTTGCAATTGGCAAAGGTGCATTATCGCCACCAACTGGTGTCTATTATTCAAGCTCTCAACGGAAAATCTGGGTGTGACGCGTTTCGGCAAAATAGGTCCACAAAAGCTAAATAAACCTAAAATTCTCGGGACAGGAGCATGTGTCCAAATTTTAATCTTAACCATTCTATTTCATCAGATACGGTCTGTAAACAGGGCTTTAAGTGTAAAATACCGAACTTGTCCTTTAAGATAACAGTGAAGACCTACTTGTAACCTTTCTATGCCATATGTGTCTATTTGTGATTTTATTTCTTAAGCTTTATAAAAGTTTATAGTATAAATCGCGGACCGGTATTTCCTGGTTTGCCGCGGGGCATTATGGGAGCTGTAGTTTCCTGCTTGCAGAAGACTTTGCATAGGCTTGGTAGTACTTGAGTATGGTGTATAATGTTTGAAATGTGAAGCGTGTACATGATAATTCTAAAAATGTATATATTATTATTATAATAGTTTATTATTATTAATATTATTATATTTGTATTTGATTTATGCTATTTTATAGTATATTTATATTGTTAATTTTTAATTAATGCTTGTTGCTTATTGTTATTAGGCTATTGCTGTAAATTGTGTCTGTTTGTACCTAATATGCACATTGAAATTTAAATGTTTGTATTTTATTATTTCAGGTTTATTACCTGCTGCTGCCGCTGCTACAGCAAATTCTCATTTGTGGAAAAATAAACAAACAAATGTGGAATACTGAGTAATGTCCTTTTGTGCACTGGGTTGCCCTTTCCGTGGGAAGAAAACGGAACAGTAAGCCTCGGTTACCTCAGAAGAATTTTTAACATGCTCGAATCATCTCCACAATGGAGTATAGTTCTGTTTGTTTTTCAAAAGTATTTTGTTACAAGAAAACAGAGTTATAGCTTTAGCTATTTATTTATTTATTTGGCTTTTTAAAATCCTACCTCCTCGCAAGTATCGCGGTTTGTATCGAATCGTGGGTCAGAAATCGGGATACGAACCGAATCGTGGGTTTGCTGTATCGTTACAGCCCTAATATATATATATATATATATATATATATATATATATATATATATATATATATATATATATATATAAATATAGCTGCAAGCAGCGATGGAGGGCCCAAGCCGGTGGCACCGCCACCTCGGTTTTTAAAGGCACCGGGGTGGTGGTGCCACCGGCTTGGGCCCGTAATCGCTGCTTGCCGCTATATTTTTATTTATTTTCTTTCTTTTTTTTTCCAACATTTTGTCAAGTTCTTAATTATTAATACGTTTTACTTATGTTTCATACAAACTTGAACAACCATAATTAATCTATGCTAGTTGTATGTAGACCTGATACCAATTATTATATGGATTTTGGATATGGATTTTCATTTGTAATGTAACCAGAATTTTAATATTGCTGTTCCTGTTTTTATTAGGACTGTGATTGACACACACACACACACACACAATTTCTTTCATCAGGATTCTGACCGAGACAAGGGAAGATTCTCCCTCCACAAGCACTATTTGGAGTCTTCTTGCACAGCATTATTCTAGACGGAGCCATAGTCATGGATGATCTTGAAAACTTTCCAGGTGCCATGTGCCCTAATTTTTATGCTGATTTCTCTGCTAAATTCTGAGTTTTTCTTTCCCTTGGACACAAATCTCTAAAACCAAAACTACATTGCCTTAAAAACCTTCTGTTGATGCAAGTGAAGGCTGTTTGTGATTGTGTTAAAGTAACACGCTGACTTTTTGGGACTTTAGCTTATTCACCGTATCCCCCAGAGTTAGATAAGTCCATACACACCCTTCTCATCTCCGTGCGTGCAGTAACTCTGTCTGACGCACCCACCGCTAGCCTAGCTTAGCACAAAAGACTGGAGGTAAACGGCTCCAGCTAGCATACTGCTCCCAATAAGTGACAAAATAATGCCAACATTTTCCTATTTTACATGTTGTGATTTGTATAGTCACAGCATGTACAAATAACAAGGTCACATGAGACTAGGGTTGGGTACCGAAACTCGGTGCCAATAGGGAACCGGTTCCGACGTAAACGGTAGTAACCAGACCGAATAAGAACGAAAATTTCGGTGCCTGATTTCGATGCCTGACTTTTTTTTTACCGCCCCCTGTAAAACATCTCGCGGCATGAATGCTCCAATACATATAAATAAAACATGGCCAGTTAACCAGCAGAGCATTCATTTCATTTGTTTGTTAAATAAGAGACGATCTAGCGCTGAAATGTGTTTTTTAAATCAAGTGATCAAAGTGCTTGTTGCCGGCTGCTGCGATCAGTGTTCACCCGCACACCGCACTGTCTTCACTTGGACGCGCGCCGATTGTGGAGACTCTCTATTTGTTCCGGTGAAATCACAAAATATAATGCACACAAACGTGTCCCTGCTTGATATACAACCACTGATGAGCATAATCGGTTTTGATGAGGAAAAAAAAAAAACTGTACGAATGCGGATTAGAACCCAGAACCTGCAAGTTCAGCAGCTGCCAGTGTCTCTATAGCACGCAGTGTGTTCATCGTGCAATTTTTGCGTGTATATGATACGCAGTTTTCGCGTGCATTTGATACGCACTTCATTTTGTGTAACACACATGCATCCCACACCACTAATTCTACCCAAATGTATAATACACACGCACCCCACACCACTACTAAACCCACCCTAACCAACCCATGCGTATCTTATGCACGTAAAAACTTTTCGCGTATAAATTACACGACAAACACACTGCATGTTATAGAGACGCATTTAGTGTGATCGAGTTGCGACATCACAAATGATTCTGTCATCTGACATCACAGAATAAGCTGTTCCTCTTCGGGTAAGTCTAGTAGGCCTATTTTAATGCCAACTGCAAATCTTGCATATCAAGTAGGATAGCAAACACCGTTTGCCATTCAACAGTGTGACAACGTGTGCAAAATGTTTTAACAAAGTTCCAACACTTTATACGAGGCTATACTGTGTGTTAAATATTTCTGCTCAGTGTCAGATATTTCTCTGCTTAAAGTAAAAGTCATAATATGTGAAGACAAAATGTTTATCTTAACTTAAGTGTTTTACATCAATAGCCTAGTTTTTCATTTAATCAGAAAATATTTAAATATTTAAGTTAATATTGTGTCCAGTTTGGCCCTGTAAATAAGAGGGTATTATTTGTTGAAAAAGTGTGTGCGGTTTCGCTTAAGTACCGGTTCAAGAACCTTTTAAGCACCGGAACCGTTTAAAAAAATACAGAGTAGGTACTGGTATCGGATAAAACCCAACCAATACCCAACCCTACATGAGACACAGCCATCTTCTAACTGTATACTGGGAACTATATTCTCAGAAGGTGAAGCACTGCTACTTCTGCTGAGTGATTAGCGCAACACTCTTGAGCGAACTCTCTGCACATCACCACGGGGCTTCTCGGTTGCTGCGAGCAAATCACTCAGCAGAAGTAACAGTGCTTCGCCTTCTGGGATTATAGTTCCCAGTATGTATACGGTTAGAAGATGGCTTGGGTTTGGAACGTCATGAGGGAGAGTAAATGAGGAAAGAATTTACATTTTTGGGTAAACTATCCCTTAAAGCTTGTTGTTGCACTAAAGTCAACATTAATTTTAATTTTAATGTTAAATTGTCACCCCGGTGACAAATTTTTATATATTTTTTAAAGAACACCGTTTTACTTATTTCTGTTAAATATGTTTTTTTTTAAAGTGTCCAAATTAAGCAAACATTGATTTTTACAGGGTCAGCTATTCAGTGTCTTGTAGTGCTGCACGATTTAATCGGAAAAAAATCACTATCTCATTTCTTAATGATGGCGATTCACTTCCGTGCAGTGCTTAATTTGTAAAGTGGGAGGTCCCGGAGCGCAGAGGGGGATCCGGCGACTCAAAACGGGGGTTGGAGGTAACGGAACAAAAAAAAAAAAAAAATTACACTGCCTACGTAGCTTCTCTGCAGGGACAGCCATGTGCTGAGTGGGTGCTGCTAGATCATTGACGGGGAGCTGCGCAAAACTTGGTCACTAAATATTTAATATTCAGTTATGTTAATGATCACAATTAAAGTTTTAATTTTATTAAATTGAACAAGCGCAACATTCAGCATTCAATCAAATAGGCCTATTCTAAAAGATGTAGGCTATTAATAATAATAATGTTATTTCAACACAATATCTCGTTATTTCGAAATAATATGTGTGCATGCATCTGTAAATCCGGTGACACGTGTATTGATTTTTATTAATAAACAAGTGTTTTCTCTAAAAGTGTCGACTCGGCTGCAAAGATGAAGTTGACGATCGCCATATCCGTGTGAACGCGCTTATAGAGAGAAATGCACATAAATAAGCCTAATAATGGATTACATAATCAGAGAGTAGCCTTTTTCTTTTTTCGTTTTGAATTATTTCGTTTAACCCTCTGGGGTCGGCAATCACGCCGGCGTGATCTGCTCGCTTTTTTTCTTATCAGTGCAAAAGATATTCAAAATACTCTGTTGGTTTTGATCCTACATTTAAGTGTTTTACATCATTCGATCCAGTTAAGTTTATATTTTTTTATGTATACTCACAATAAAAACAAAGTGTTGTGTCTTTCGCCAAATAAAGAAAAATAAACATGATGCGAGTTCTGCCTTCTCTCTGTCAGGGAAGTCCATTCTGAAACGCGTCCGAAAATGAACTAACTCAGCGAATACTTGTCACTCAGGAACGAGAGATATGTCTTTATGAAGCTAGAATTCTCTTCTTTTAAATGAAGTAATTTATATTAAAAAACACATATTCTTAGTTTATGTAATCCGTTTGAAACCAAGGAGAGGCACAGTATTTCGTTCTCCCTTCATTATTTTTAATTAGCTGAGGCCGCCACGCCCCCCGGCGCTATTCACATGCTAATAGTTGAGGTGATCTATATTCCTCGCACACGCCCTCCGATCAATGCCATGAAAACACGGAGTTTCTCGTCAGATTCATGGATAGTTCATCGCGTTTTGAGGATGGCACGCTTCTCCGGTAAAGTCGTCCTCCAGATGATTATGGACAGCGAGGAAGAATTCACCTTTTCCTCAGAGAAAGATCGCATCAGACGGAGAACGGCTGCATTTTCAAAAGCGAATTGATCCCGCCGAGGACACAAGTTCGAGTAAGTTGTTTAGTGTTATATAATTATTTTTCTGATTATATAGAACTCATGTGAATTTTCAGACTATATTTTGCTTAGTTTTGGTTAGCTTTTGACAACTTACAGGAAAGATTGCCTTACAATATCCCTAACATTCGTGTAGCTAGGCTATATGGTCGTGTAAACTGTTTCAATGTGATATTACTCTCTAAACATATTTGTATTATATTTCACTCCGTTTTGAATAGCTTATGACACTGATTATCATGCTAAAAATACTGACTTTTGCGTTATGTAGGCTAGCTTATTTGCGAATATCTGCTTAAGTGTATATTAAATATGATTTCGTGCAAATATATTTCAGCCTCCGGTAAAATGTGATAGGCTACTGTCTAAATACTAGACATTATATTTTATATATAAATGTTCGGTTTTGGTTAGCCTATGACACTTATCTTGCTAAAATATTGCCACAGATGATTGTGAATACAGGTGTAAATGTTTGAAATGCTATAAATGCGTGCGTCTATATGATGGTCTATATGGCCATCAACAGCTCGCGGTGACGCGATCTATGGCCCATAAATAGATATTTCTCCGTCCTATGGCCCATTAACAGATATATAGACTACATGCATTGTGCGTCCATCCATACCCATTAATCGCCCATCTTTGGATAATGTATACTAACAGTTGTTTTAATTTTTTCAGGAATGTGTTTGCATCACGCTCTCCTTGTCCAGCACCGCAGAGGGACACGCAGGTGTCGTTCAGTTCTCAATCGAGAATGATAGTAAGTGCACAGACGTAATATTTTACTGATGAAATGTAATTGTGTTTACATCGTTATAATATAAGTAGAGCTATTCTTGTGTGAAATTACAAAAACTGTTGTCTTTTTTTTAAATCCATGGCCATTAGTGATTGATAATGATAATAATACAGTTTCTTTGATTGTGTTATCAACAGATGTGACAATGAACATGTCCAAGCACCGGTCCCGAAGAGAGCCACGGCAAACAAGCAACAGGTCCAAGTCCACCCTGTCATGGAAAACCGAGACTGATGTTGACATGGTTGCACAGACTGCGCGATTCCTGCCCGCACAGGAAACTGGACCGCAACTGAGCTCTGTTGACTCACATTCCCCCATGAGTCTGTTTGTAACAGTATACACTACCTTTCTTTCTTTTTTTGAAAGGATGTGTTAAGTTATATTGTTAGGAAAGATTTCTATTTTGAATAAATGCTTTTCTTTTTAATCAGTGAATCCTGAAAAAAGTATCACAGGTTATAAAAAAATATTAAGCAGCACAACGGTTTCCAACATTGATAATACCTGATTATCAGATCATGATATTAGAATGATTTCTGAAGGATCATGTGACACTGAAGACTGGAGTAAGGATGCTGAAAATTCAGCTTTGATCAAAGAAATTAATTATATTTTAAAGTATATTATAATAGAAAATCATTATTTTAAATTGTAATAATATTTCACAATATTACTGTTGTTTCTGTATTTTTGATCAAATAAATGCAGCCTTCTTCCAAAAATATTAAAAATGGTAATGTGTCCAAACGTTTGACTAGTACTATATGTTTATATATGTACAGTAGCACTGTGGTCTTGTGAGGCACAACATTTAGTTCCTCCACATAGAGGAATTACAATAAAAACAGATTGAAAAACAAAACCTTTGAATCTCCTCTCATTCTCAGATTCTCCTCTCTGCCTCACAGCACCTTGATGGGGGCATTAGCCATTGATGGGGGAGTGTCTATTGTCTCCCCTCATTCATATTCATGGCCATCAACACCCCTACGCATACAGCAGTGCTGGCACAAAAACTGACTTGCAAAGTTTAAATCATTATATTGTTGTTTTGTGAAAGAGTGATCAGAATGATTTTCACATCATTTTGTAGTAAACATTCTAGCCTACAAGAATGGTAACTCAAAAGTCTTGTGCCAAGCTATTCAGTATGAGTTATATGGGCTCGTTGCAGTGACAATTTTTTTTCCCAAAACTGACTAACCACGCATAATATTTTTTTTCTATAAAATGCAAACATGTAACTTCCATTTTGCTCACATATTATTGTAGCAGAGTTTGTGCTGAATACAGCAGAATTATGTGTTGGCCAAAGGTATGTTGTAAGTAGCTGAAATAAGCACAAATGTCAGGGCATGTCAAAACATCTCAAGGGCCCCAAAAACCCCTCAGACCCCAGAGGGTTAAATACATTTCAAGCTTTGTGTATTTGATGTATTTGTCATGTCTGTGTGAGGCATACACTGAGTTTCGTTAAGTTAGGATGTGCTCTAGTTCACGTGCAAGTGAGCGCGCGGGCGCCTCCGTTATATTTGTTTCGTCGGCCTATTCATTAAATACAGGCAATTGGTTGATGAAAAATTGATTAAAATTAAGATACAATTTATACAAAACGAAATTCACTATAAAGAAAGGCTTTCTATAACAACTTCAACGGTCAAAATCATGTCTGACCCGCTCCATGTCTCATATTGCGCATCCTATCTTACTCGGTCGTGCTGTTCACTTTTCATAAATCAACATAAATAGAAAAAAAGTGTTTAACAAAAATATGAAACGCGCTTTTTTTAATGGCTACAATAGTAGGCCTACATAGCCTACTCTCTATTTGTACAAATCTCTGCACATTAATTTAATTCTGAATTTTGCACACACAAGTTGAAAGGCATTTGTTCAAAAAAAAGTTCACGGATAATTGTGCATGCATTTATTAGCCTAGCCTAATCATTATGATACTAAAATCCTAACAAATAGGCTATGTACAAAAAATCCGATGAGCCCATAATATGAACGAATTATTTTCTTTATTTTCTTTAGGGGTCTAAATAAAGAAAAGAGAGTAGAGACAATTTTTTGTTACTCCTGCAGACCTGCACTTTATTATACTGAATGTCCTGTGTTTTTTTGTTTTTTTGTACTTGAGTGCAATAAATTTTGGTTGAAAAAAATGAGAATCGTGTAAGAGAATCGTGATCTCAATTCCCATGGAGAAAAATCGTGATTCACATTTTAGCAAGAATCGTAAAGCCCTAGTGTCTTGTCAAAAGATTGTCAGTATTCTTTGTTTATTCATCAGTCATGAATTAATGAAAAATGTTTTGAATGTAAGGGGTGCCAGAATGGCATTGTTTGGTACTTTGTAATGCCTAAAGAAAATTGATGAGTTATAAATAATGTTTTGCCTAAGATCTGTTGTTGCTTTTTGTCTTAACATATTTTTGTTAGTTCAGCTTACTTGAAAATATTAAGGCAATCGGTTTCCTAAGATTTTCCTAGTAATGTGAACACTAATAATAAGTTAGCACAACTAATGATTTTGAGTTCTTTACCAAAATAATTAAGTTTTGCCAACTAAAGATGAATACACTACTTTACTTAGAAATTTTAAGGCAATCGGTTTCCTCACTTTTTCTAAGTAAAGTCAACTTATTACATTTTACAGTGGGAAATAATCACTCCGCTCACATGCTCTGGTGTGAAACAATGCGTTCTTCGGTTGTCTGAGAGTTTATTGACAGTGCGTAATCGAATATTCGAAAATCGTGACTCATTGACATCCCTACCAAAAATAAGTCAAAACTTCAATGTACTCATTGAACCGTGTTTAATGTACTCAATGTTGTGTCTTTTCCACTCAAAGACACAACATTGAATCAGTGTGGTGATACCAGTCAATGTAAAAAAAAAAAATATATATATATATATTTATATACATTTAATTTCCATCCAAGTATACTCACCATTCATCTGGCTTTAACTGCAGTTGGATTTGATAAATATTACTGCTCTTGAGAGTAACCTGTCCCACACCATTCACTTCAAAAGGGATAAATGTCACTGCATTTCCAACCGTATCTAAAAAAAAAAGAGAGATATTTTTAGAAATCAAGAAGAAAGACAAAATATAAAAAAGGTTAATTCCGTGCAGTGTCTCACCTTTAATGACAACCTCTTTGTACCGACAGCATCCGGTCTTATTCACTTTGGGAATAATAGTTCTTACTCCAACACACCAGCGTCCTGCAGTTTCATGCTCCTCAACCACAACATCACCGTGAAGAAACACCATATCAGTCATCTCAATATTGGTCCCCAGAAGACAAGATAAAACCTGATTTAAATCCGCAGTGTCCACGTCCCTGTACTCTGTCTCTGTCACGCCACACAGTCTCTTGTTTACTACATGTGGTTTCTTAATCCAGACGTCAGCAGCGGACCACATGCTCTCTACGCTGGGCTTATCTGTCATGTTTATTTCAGAAGGCTTCGACATGCTTCCGACCCTTAATAACATATATAAAAAAACAGCCCAATTACTAGAGTACTGTCCACTCTAACGGGTAGAAAATCGCTTAAACCAGTTGGCTGACGCTGACGCTGACGTTGACGTCGTCGTCGTCGTCGTCTTCTTCTTCGGTGTTTATTGGTGGTTGGCAACCTAACTTATTGGTTCATTACCACCACCGAATGGACTGGAGTGTGGATCAGGGTATTTGCGGGATGAAAATAAAACATAAAAAAAACAACCTAAACAAATAAACAACCTAGAGAAATAAAATAAAACAAAACGATCAAAAAGACTATATTCCTTTACTGAATTTAGACTACTGTAACAGATTAAAGTCTGAATATAAGTTAAGGCTATTAGGAAGGAATGTGTGTGTGTGTGTGTGTGTGTGTGTGTGTGTGTGTGTGTGTGTGTGTGTGTGTGTGTGTGTGTGTGTGTGTGTGTGTGTGTGTGTGTGTCACATTCTGTCCTTTGTGATGTGTGTGTGTGTCACATTCTGTCCTTTGTGACTTGCCGTAAGCAAGAGAGAGATGGGCCCGGCCTGTGGGGGGGATGTGAAAAAAGATTAAAAAGTGTGCACCGTTCAGGGAACTGCTGTGTCTCGTTTTCATTATTTTACTATCCAAAAGTGTTTAGGCGAACCCAATACAAAAGCTCGGTTGCACTACTTTATTTTATAAACTTAACAGGCTTGCTTGAGGTGAGCAAAATCAGCGCAGAACCGATCCGATCACAGGTGATCAGCGCGAGATGCATGCCGGTTAGAAATGTGTCCGAGTGCGGTCCGCCTGGCTCTGTCTGATGTCATGCTGACGTATGTCAAAAAACTCTCGCGAGCACAAGGTGGTCAGATTCTGCTGTCGAGCGCAGTTGCTCTCCACCGACTGCGCTGATCAAAAGCATGATGGGAAACGACTTGCTGACGACACAGCTTAATGCTCATTGGTTTAAACAACCGTGATGTATTGTTCTCTTTTAAAATGTTTGATTTTTGATATCATGTTTTTATTAGGGCTGTCCGTTAAACGCGTTATTAACAGCGTTAAAGCAAAACCATTTTAACGGCGTAAAAAAAAATTATCGCGAAATTAACGCCTAGCAAACTTTGTCGTTTTTTTCACATGCTTTTGCAACAACACCGGATCTAGCTAGACCAGAAACAAAACAATATGCACGCCGCACACACTTGTTTGGGCTTGCAAACCGGCCAAAGAGTGCATGAGAAGCGCAGCGCCGAGCCGCGTCTAGGGCGACTCGTATCGCACATCGGATGCGCACTTTCTCAGTTTATGGCCAGCAATAAAAACGCAGAATGGCGCCGCCGTTGTGTGTACACTCATAGAGAATAATGTGTTCGAATTTTAAATACGAGGCGCTGCGCTTCTCGTCAATGCAGCTATCAATGCAGCACATCCAGTCTGAAATACCACTTGATGGCCAAGCACACACACAGCTGATGCGTTTCTACGGCCACTCGTCAATATCAATAACGTTACCTCATCAGTATTTTTTTCACCCTTTTATTGATGGACAGTGTTACATTGTGTGAGAGATTATTTGCTCCAAGTGAGAATGTTAGTGTGAAATTGAGCACAGTATATGCCAATGTTGTTTTCAAGTCAAGTCAAGTCACCTTTATTTATATAGTGCTTTTTACAATACAGATTGTATCAAAGCAGCTTCACAGTGATAACATGAAAATAATACAAAAAACAATTTCATCATCGTCCACCTTTAAGGCAGATCTATAATATTGTTGAATATTAAATGTCCCCAACTAAGCAAGCCAGAAGGCAAGGCAACAGCGGCAAGGAACTAAAACTCTATCAGGTGACAGAATGGAGAAAAAAACCTTGGGAGAACCCAGGCTCAGTCGGGGGCCAGTTCTCCTCTGGCCAACGAGCGAACAGTGGATGATTATAATTCAGGAGCATTACAGGTCAGAAGTCAGAATGAATCAAAGTATTTGTCCAGTTCCGGTTGGTTGAAGTCAGAGTGGAGAGGAGGAGAGACTGGTTGACACTTCAGGTCAGCGGCGTCGTCGTGTCCTTGCGCTGGTCCTTCATCAGATCTGGATACGGTCTGGTTCCGGTTGACAGCGGTAAACCTCGGGATAGACAGAGAGACTAATATTAGCATAAACGCCATCCTTCTTATGATGTACTAAGTACATCAGGATTTACGGGAAGTGTTCCCGGTCTCGGCTGTTCTAATCTATGCAGCCTAACATTGAATTATAGAAGTCTATAAGGTGTTATGTGTATGCTAGGCCGAAGAGATGTGTTTTTAGTCTAGATTTGAACTGACAGAGTGTGTCTGCTTCCGGACAATGGTAAGAAGACTGTTCCAAAGTTTTGGTGCTAAATTGGAAAAGGATCTACCGCCAGCAGTCGATTTTGGCCGGAATTTTGAGATCGCAGTAGACGTGAAAGGACTATAATGCGTTAAGAGCTCGCTCAAGTACTGCGGAGCTAAACCATTTAGTGCTTTGTAAGTGATCAGCAATATTTTAAAATTTATACGATGTTTAATAGACAGCCAATGCAGTGTTAACAGAACTGGGCTAATATGGTCATACTTCCTGGTTCTGGTAAGAACTCGAGCTGCTGCGTTTTGAACTAGCTGTAGTTTGTTTATTAAGCGTCCAGGGCAACCACCCAGTAGAGCATTACAATAATCTAGCCTTGAGGTAATAAACGCATTAACTAATTGTTCTGCATTATTCATTGAGAGCATATGACGTAATTTACATATATTTTTAAGATGGAAGAAAGCGGTTTTACAGATACTAGACACATGACTTTCAAATGAAAGATTGGTATCAAAGAGCACACCCAGGTTCCTAACCGATGACGAAGACTTAACAGAGCAGCCATCAAGTGTTAGACAGTACTCTAGGTTATTACGCGTGGACGTTTTTTGTCCAATAATTAGAATCTCTGTTTTTTCTGAATTTAGTAGTAGGAAATTACTAGTCATCCAATTTTTTTATATCAGCTATGCATTCCGTTAATTTTGTGAATTGGTAGGTTTCGTTATGTTTTGAAGAAATATACAGCTGAGTATCGTCGGCATAACAGTGAAAGCTAATTCCATGTTTCCTAATGACATCTCCTAATGGTAGCATATACAGAGTGAACAGCAGCGGTTTTAATACTGAGCCTTGTGGTACGCCATACTGAACTTGTGATCGATGAGACATCTCTTCATTTACTGCTACAAACTGATAACGGTCAGATAAGTATGATTTAAACCATGCTAGTGCAATTCCACTAATGCCAACATAATGTTCGAGTCTATTTAAAAGGATGTTGTGGTCAATGGTTTCAAATGCAGCACTAAGATCAAGTAATACTAATAGAGAGATACAACCACGATCGGATGATAAGAGCAAATCATTTGTAACTTTAAGGAGAGCTGTCTCGGTACTATGGTACGGTCTAAATCCGGACTGAAAATCCTCGCAGATATCATTTCTTTCTAGAAAGGAACATAGTTGTGAAGATACTGCTTTTTCTAATATCTTTGACAGAAAAGGCAGATTGGAGATCGGCCTGTAATTGGCAAAATTTTTTTTAAGGATCAAGTTGCGTTTTTTTTAACAAGCGGTTTAATCATAGCTAGCTTAAAGGTTTTTGATATGTATCCTAGAGACAAAGATGAATTAATGATATTAAGAAGAGGATCTATGACATCTGGAAGCATCTCTTTCAGTAGCTCAGTCGGTATAGTGTCTAACATACACGTTGTCGATTTAGATGATTTGACGAGTTTGCAAAATTCTTCCTCTCCTATAGCAATGAATGAATCAAATTTTCCCTCAGGGAGACTACAATGCACTTCCTGATGCGATACTGTAGTAGACGGTTGCATAGTTATAATTTTGTCCCTGATATTATCGATCTTATAAGTGAAAAAAGTCAGGTATTTCGCGTTTCATGGAAAGAGAGCTCGATTGCATACGGAGAGGCTTTAAAAGCTGCTAGATCTGCTTATTTTTTCAACCCTATTAGAAGAAAACAAACATAATCCTAGGTATTTATTTGAAACTGGCTAAACTAACGAAAAAGAAAGCTTCAAACCCAGAAGTTTCCAAGCAACACAGCAGTAATGACTTTATGAACTTCTTCACTTATAAGATTGATAATATCAGGGACAAAATTATAACTATGCAACCGTCTACTACAGTATCGCATTTGGAAAAAATTTGATTAATTTACATTTACATTTTTTCATTTAGCAGACACTTTTATCCAAAGCGACTTACAAATGAGAACAATAGAAGCAATTAAACTAGCAGTAGGACAACAGTATGTAAGAGCTATGACCCTTCGCAGTTCAATCTAACGTCGTTTTTTTTTTTTTTTTTTTTTTAGATAGAATAGAGGAGAAAGTGTTAGTATTACTGGATCAAGTGCTGCCGAAAAAAATACATCTTCAGCAGTTTCTTAAAAATGGCTACGGACTCAGCAGCTCTGGCTGAGTTAGGCAGATCATTCCACCAGCAGGGAACAGTCATGGTAAAAGTCAGAGTAAGAGATTTTGTGCCTCTTTGAGATGGCACCACAAGACGCCTCTCGCTTGCAGAGCACAAGTTTCTGGAAGGCACATAAGTCTGAAGTAATGAGTTAATGTATAAGGGAGTGCCAGTGGTTGTTCTGTAGGCAAACGTCAGTGATTGAATTTAATGCGAGCAGCAACCGGCAACCAGTGCAATTTTTTTAGGAGAGGAGTGACGTGTGCTCTCTTCGGCTCGTTGAAGACAACTCTAGCTGCAGCATTCTGGATCAGTTGCAGAGGTTTGACAGTGCAAGCTGGGAGACCAGCCAGGAGAGCATTACAATAGTCCGGATAGAACAAGCGCCTGAACAAGGAGTTGTGTAGCATGCTCTGATAGGAAAGGCCTGATCCTTCTGATGTTGTACAAGGCAAATCTGCATGACCGATCAGTGCTAGCAATGTGGTCTGTGAAGATCAATTGGTCATCAATTACAACTCCACTGGCTGATCTTGACGGAGTTATGGATGACGAGCCTAGCTGAACGGTGAAGTTGTGATGAAGTGCTGGGTTAGCCGGGATTACAAGTAGCTCTGTCTTCGCAAGGTTTAGTTGAAGGTGGTGATCCTTCATCCAGCCAGAAATGTCTGTCAGGCAGGTTGAGATGCGAGCGGCTACTGTCGGATCATCAGGCTGGAATGAGAGGTAGAGTTGTGTGTCATCAGCGTAGCAGTGATAGGAAAAGCCATGTTTCTGAATCACAGATCCTAGTGATGTCATGTAGATGGAGAAGAGAAGTGGTCCAAGCACTGAGCCCTGAGGCACACCAGTAGCTAGATGTTGGGTCTTAGACACCTCACCCCTCCACGACACCCTAAAGGATCTATCCGAGAGATAAGACTTGAGCCACAGGAGTGCAGTTCCCGAGATGCCCTTTATCTTTAGGATTGACAGGAGGATCTGGTGGTTAACTGTGTCAAAGGCAGCAGACAGATCTAGCAGGATGAGAACTGAGGACTTGGAAGCTGCTCTTGCCAGTCTCAGAGCTTCAATTACTGAGAGCAGAGCAGTCTCAGTTGAGTGTCCGCTTTTGAAGGCAGACTGATTGATGTCCAAGAGGTTGTTCTGCGTAAGAAAGGAGGAGATCTGGTTGAAAACAATTCATTCAAGTGTTTTTGTGACGAATGGAAGAAGAGATACCGGTCTGTAATTTTCTAGATGTGCTGGATTTAGAGTGGGTTTCTTAAGCAGTGGGGTTACCCAACCCTGCTTGAATGCTGTGGGAAATGTACCAGTGTGAAGAGAGGTGTTCATGATGTGTGTGAGTGCGGGTATAACAGAGGAAGAAATAGCTTGAAGTAGGTTAGTGGGAATTGCATCAAGCGGACAGGTAGTAGGGCGATTGGAAAGGAGGAGTTTTGACACTTCCGTCTCTGAAAGCAAGGAGAAGGAGGGTAGAATGTGTGTTTTAGCTGGTAAAAAGTATGTGTCAGTTTGTGGATTGGTAAATTGTCTGCTGATGGTGGTTGTTTTTTTTTTTGTGAAGAATGAGGCAAAATCATCAGCTGTTAGGGTTGATGAAGGAGGAGGAGGGTTAAGAAGAGAGGAGAAGGTTTTGAAAAGCATGCGAGAGTCAGAAGAATTGTTAATTTTGTTGTGATAATAAGTCATTTTAGCAGTAGATATGTTAGCAGAGAAGGAAGAGAGGAGGGATTGATAAAGACCAAGGACAGTATGATCTTTGGATTTGCGCCACTTCCTCTCTGCACCTCTGAGTTTACACGATGTTCACGGAGAACATCAGATAACCAGGGGGCAGAGGGTGTGGCGCGGGCTGGCCTGGAGGAAAGGGGGCAGAAGTTGTTCAAGCAGGATGTTAAAGTGGAGAAAAGAGTATCAGTGGCATTGTTAGTATCTAGTGCTGAGAGCTGGTCTAGTGGAGGAAGTGTGGATGAGATCAAAGAGGATAGACGAGAGGGTGAGAGTAGGTTCCGCCGAAAGATGACCTGTGGAGGAGTGCGTGTTGTGTTCAGAGGGAGGTTGAGGTTGAGAGTGAGGAGGAAGTGATCTGAGGTGTGCAGTGGAGTGACTAGAGTATGGTCAGTGGAGCAGTAGCGTGTGTAAATAAAGTCCAATTTGTTACCTGATTTGTGAGTAGCCGCAGTCGATACTCGTTTGAGGTCGAATGAGGCAAGCAGAGTGTGGAAATCAGCAGCTTGAGGTTTTTCAAGATGGATGTTGAAGTCTCCAAGAACTATGAGAGGAGTGCCATCTTTCCTCTTTTTTAAAAAAGGAAAAAAATATTTTTTTCCAAAGTATTTGGTGGCAGCCATATCAGCGTTCGTTAATCCGACGCTTGGCCGTTCACTGGGCAGAAACGACCTGGTGGTCCGTTTCCTTAAAGGAGCTGGGAGGCTGAATCCTCCCAGACCTCCTTCCGTCCCCATCTGGGACCTTTCTACGGTACTGAATGCCATGAAAGGGGCCCCGTTCGAGCCTATGCACTCAGTTGACATGAAGCACTTGTCTTTCAAGACCATGTTTCTTTTGGCTCTTGCTTCAGTGAAGTGCGTAGGGGATTTGCAGGCACTCTCAGTGAGAGCGTCTTGCATGGAGTTCGGGCCTAACGACTCTATAGTCGCGTTGAAACCGAAACATGGGTACGTGCCTAAGTCCCTCAACATACCGTTCAGGGTGAGTCTAATCTCCCTGTCGTCCTCCAGGTCATCTCCCTGTCGGCTCTGCCGGCCTCTGGGGACGGAAATAGCTCCCTTTGTCCGGTCAGGGCATTAAGAGCTTATGTGTCCCCGCTCCGCTGTTTTTCGACAGACGGAGCAGCTCTTCGTTTCGTTCAGTGGGCGTTCTAAAGGACGAGCCGCGATGAAACAAAGCCTGTCTCGATGGGTGGTGGACACCATAGCGCTGGCCTACGCATCTGAAGGCTTGACATGCCCTCTGGGCATCAGAGCACATTCTACGAGAGGCATGGCCTCTTCGTGGGCTTGGTATAGCGGAATCTCGTTGCAAGATATCTGTATGGCGGCAGGCTGGGCCTCCCCGTCTACATTTATAAGGTTCTATAACCTAGAGGTTCCTGCGTTGCAGGCAAAACTGCTCTCGGTCTAGAAGACTGTATATGGTGTTCCTGCCCCGCGCTGCGGCCCAGGTCATCTAACGTTTTAAGCATCACTCACTGACAACTGTGTCCCATGAGCATACTATGACCCCTCATATATGTCTATTTATTTTCATATATATGTTATTATGCCCTCAGGGGCACTATTATGAAGGGATGATGCTAATTTCTAGCCGCTCTCCCTATAAACCCTTGGTGTAGGCTTATACACGCGCGCGCCCTTGAGTGTCTGTGTCGGTCCAAGAGCACGCACAGCGTTTTACAGGGGTTCCCG
The DNA here is from genome assembly GCA_033366665.1 of Phoxinus dragarum. NCBI lineage: Eukaryota > Metazoa > Chordata > Actinopteri > Cypriniformes > Leuciscidae > Phoxinus > Phoxinus dragarum. Next base: position 17,497 of record JARPMJ010007321.1, on the reverse strand, counting down.
TAGCGTCTTTCGACGCAGTACGAGAGAACTCTCGTAAGAGAACGTACTCGGTTACTAACGTAACCTCGGTTCTCTCTAGAAGAGGGAACGAGTACTGCGTCTCAGGCCGTGCATGCCCACTCTGCGTTGCTTCAGTGGCGAAAATCAGTTTGGGGACAGCTATGCTGCATATTTATAGGCCTAGACCACGCCCGTTTCGGCGGGAGGTGACGCAGAGGGCGCGAAGCGCCCTCATTGGGTCAAGCGTCACTGAGGCCTCGCATAGGCTGTGCTTTTCTGGCAGAGCAGCCAATAGGCGCGCGAGCTGGTCCGCCTAAGGCTGTATGCTGCAGAAATGCGTTTTACAATATTACAAAATTAAGGATTAATTTTTAGGCTTCATATCTCGTGAAAGAAATCTTTCCCGTAGCGTCTTTCGACGCAGTACTCGATCCCTCTTCTAGAGAGAACCGAGGTTACGTTAGTAACCGAGTACGTTTTTACCTCTTGTAACACAGCCAGGTCCAAGTCATACCTGTCAACACTCCCGTTTTCACCGGGACTCTCCCGTATTTCACACCCATCTCCCGCCCCCCTCCCGTTTTGTCCTTTCTCCCGTGAAACTCCCGTAATTTGTGTTCCCAAACGTTGTTATATGAATAATCACATCAATATATTATTCCAAGGTTGCCCAGTTGTCAGATCTTGTATGAAACGTACTCGGTTACTAACGTAACCTCGGTTCTCTCTAGGAGAGGGAACGAGTACTGCGTCGAAGAACGCTACGGGAAAGATATTTCTTTGTCGAGATTGAAGCCTAAAAATTAATCCTTAATTTTGTAATATGTAAAACGCTTTTCTGTAGCATACAACCCTAGGCGGAGCAATATCGCTCGCCCATTGGCTGCTCCGCCAGAAAAGCACAGCCTATGCGAGGCCAGTGACGCTGACCAATGAGGGTGCTTCGCGCCCTTCTGCGTCATCTCTCGCCGAAACAGGCGTGGCCTAGGTCTATAAATACCAAGCATAGCTGCTTCCACTCCGATTTTCGTCACAGAAGCGACACAGCGTGGGCACGCACGGCATGAGACGCAGTACTCGTTCCCTCTCCTAGAGAGAACCGAGGTTACGTTAGTAACCGAGTACGTTCTCTTACGTAGAGTTCTCTCGTACTGCGTCGAAGAACGCTACGGGAACCCCATGTAACACGCCGTGCGTGCTCTTGGACCGACACAGACACCTAAGGGCGCGCGCGCCCTGGCATACAAGTGCCTACCCCAAGAAGTATAGGGAGAGCGGCTAAAATAGCATCATCCCTTTATAGTAGTGCCTCTAAGGGCATAATAACATATATATGAAATATTATATATATATGAGGGGTAATAGCATGCTCATGGGACACCATGTCAGTGAGTGATGCTTAAAACATTGAAGTGACCCGGGCCGCAACGCGGGGCAGGAGCACTAAACATAGTCTTCTAGACCGAGAGCAGTTTAGCCTGCAGCGCAGGAACCTCTAGGTTATAGAACCGTATAAATGTAGACGGGGAGGCCCAGCCTGCCGCCATACAGATATCCTGTAACGAGATTCCGCTATACCAAGCCCACGAAGAGGCCATGCCTCTCGTAGAATGTGCTCTAATGCCCAGAGGGCATTCCAAACCTCTAGATGCGTAGGCTAGCGCAATGGCATCCACTACCCATCGAGATAGACTCTGTTTCGTCGCGGCTCGCCCTTTAGAGCGCCCACTGAACGAAACAAATAGCTGCTCCGTCTGTCGAAAAACAGTGGAGCGGGACACATAAGCTCTTAATGCCCGGGCAAAGGGAGCTATTTCCGTCCTCCGAGGCCGGCAGGGCCGACAGGGAGATGACCTGAGCCCTGAACGGTGTGTTGAGGGACTTAGGCACGTACCCATGCTTCGGTTTCAGTACGACTACAGAGTCGTTTGGTCCGAACTCCATACAAGAAGCTCTAACTGAGAGCGCTTGCAAATCCCCCACACGCTTCACTGAAGCAAGAGCCAAAAGAAACACGGTCTTGAAAGACAGGTGTTTCATGTCAACTGAGTGAATAGGCTCGAAAAGGGCCCCTTTCATAGCGTTCAACACTGTAGAAAGGTCCCAAACGGGGACTGAAGGAGGCCTTGGAGGGTTCAACCTCCTGGCTCCTCTGAGGAAACGGACCACCAGGTCGTTTCTGCCCAGTGAATGGCCAAGCGTTGGATTAACGAACGCTGATATGGCAGCCACATAGACTTTGAGCATGGATGGGGTTCTTCCCTTATCCAATAGTTCTTGGAGGAAGGAGAGAATCTCAGTTTCCCCGCACTGCAGTGGTGACAGACCTTGGTCTGAACACCAACCAGAGAACACCGACCATTTGGAAGCGTAGAGCCGTCTGGTAGACGGAGCCCTAGCCTGTTCGATCGTGTCTAACACTCCCTTTGGGAGGTTAGCGGGTACCCGTTTATGGCCCATACGAGGATGCAAAATCGAGCCCTTGGCCTGCGAGAGGAGGTCTCTCCTCACTGGAATCGGCCACGGGGCAGTACTCTTCAGTCGCATCAAAACTGGGAACCAGGGTTGATTCGTCCAGTATGGAGCGACTAGTAGCACCGAGCATCCGCTTTCCTCGATACGCTCCAGCACTTGAGGCAGGAGTGAGATAGGAGGAAAGGCATAGAGCGGACGGCGGGGCCAGACACTGGCCAGCGCGTTCGTGCTCTTCGAAAAGAATTCTGGGCAGTGAGCGTTTTCCTGGTTTGCAAACAGGTCTATTTCCGCTCTGCCGAACGTTTCCCACAGCAGACGCACTGTCTGCGTGTGAAGGGACCACTCCCCTGTAGGAACGTTGTTCCGTGAGAGTCTGTCTGGGCCTACATTCAAGTGGCCTGGCACATGCGTTGCTCTCAGTGAGCGCAGGTTGTGCTGGGCCCATACCAGTATGCGTTCCGTCATCCTGAAAAGGTTTCGGGATCTCACGCCACCCTGGCGGTTTATATAGGCTACTACCGACGTGTTGTCCGAACGGACCAGGACGTGGTGTCCCTTTATCCGAGGACGGAAACGCCTCAGCGCTAAGTCCACTGCCATCATTTCTAGGCAGTTTATGTGCGGTAGTTTGACTCGTTCCGCCCACTGGCCAAAGAACGGTCTGCCTTCGAGCAGTGCTCCCCAGCCTGAGGTGGACGCGTCCGTGGACACCACCTTCAGGCTCGAGGAAGTCCCCAGGCTTACACCTGACCGGTACCAGTCTGACGCTCTCCATGGTGTCAGGGCTGAAATGCATTCCTGATTGACCTTGAGGCGACAACGACCGTGAACCCATGCTCGGCGCGGTACGCGCGCTTTTAGCCAGAACTGCAGTGGGCGCATGCGCAGCAGGCCCAACTGTAGAGCTGCCGATGCTGCGGCCATGAGGCCTAGCATTTTCTGAAACCTCCTGAGCGGCACTATATGACCGCTGCGGAAGGATTTCGCCATCCACAGGGAGTTTCGCCTGCGCTGTGATGACAGCCGAGCTGTCATAGACAGCGAGTTCAGCTCCAGTCCCAAAAAGGAGATCCTTTGACTGGGAAACAGTGAACTTTTCTCCCAATTGACTCTCAGACCTAAGCACTCGAGGTGATCGAGTATTAGGGTCTTGTGGCGGATGAGTTCTGAAGGTGATTGAGCTAGAATCAGCCAATCGTCCAAATAATTCAGAATTCGAATGCCGCGGAGTCTCAGGGGTGCCAGCGCCGCGTCCATGCACACTGTAAATGTACGAGGTGCTAGAGACAGGCCGAATGGCAGGACTGTGTACTGATATGCCTGGCCCTCGAAGGCGAATCTCAAAAATCGCCTGTGACGTGACGCAATTTGTATGTGAAAATACGCGTCTTTCAGATCTATTGCCATAAACCAGTCTCCTCGGCGAATCTGCGCGAGGATAGCTCTGGTCGTGAGCATTCTGAACTTTCGCTTTGTCAGCGCTTTGTTCAGATGCCTGAGATCTAAAATGGGTCTGAGACCCCCGTCTTTTTTCGGTACCAGAAAATATCTGCTGTACAGACCCCCTTCGCTCTGAGCTTGAGATAAAGGCTCTATGGCCCCTTTGCTCAATAGCTTCGCTATTTCGGCTCGAAGTAGATGTGCTACTTCTGTTTTCACCGTAGTTTCGACTTTCTCCGTGAAACGGGGAGGGCGTCGATGAAACTGTAGCGAATAGCCTCTTTTTATAGTCTCTAGCACCCATTCTGAGACCCCGGGAAGTCTTTCCCATGCATCTGCACGCGTGACTAGGGGTTGAATGTAATCTGGGCCCTGGTCGCGAAATGGCGGCGACATGAGAGCAACCGTGTGCTGTAACATGGACGCCGTGGCGTCTGAGGCGGGGGGCATGTTTAACACAGTATGCATCCCGCGCGCGCTCTGTTCTCTGAGTCGAGAGAGAGTGCGCGGGACGAGTCCCGTAGGGCTCGTTATATTCGTGAATAAATGTGGGCGCGGGGTGGCGGGCACACTTATAACACCGGGAATACTGTGTTTGTGAACTGACTGATCGTTCGTTGGTTTCGTTTTTACAGAAACCGCGGAGCGTGCAGTGTGTAGTGGTTGTGGGCACTGGACAGTGGGCACGCTCACTACATGTAAAGCACAATCGGCATGAGCCGATTTTATGTGTGCAGACCCTGTGTTGTACGGGGCTGTGCTTGCACGGGTTGAAAAACCGGGCTCTGGTCGCGAAATGGCAGCGTGATGCGGGGGCGCGGTTAATCGAGCGGGCAGCCCGCGCGCGCGCTCAGCTCTCTCAGCTGAGAGAGAGAGCGCGCGGTGCGAGCCCCGTACGGCTCGGCATGTTAGAGAATAAATGTGGGTGCGTGAACGCGGGTACATTTATAGCACTGGGGAGTACTGTCTATTAGAACTGACTGACCGTGCATCGGTTTCGCATAGAAACCATGTGACATGTAGCTTGTAGTGATTGTGGGCACTTGAAAGCGGGCACGCTCACTACATATAATGCACAATCGACATTGAGTCGATTTTATGTGTGCAAGCCCTGTATTGTGTGGGGCTGTGCTTGTGTGTACGAATGGGCACTGGGTCGTGGGCATACAGTTACACACATTACATCATCGGCCGTGGCCGGGGACACTGTGTAGCACAGAGAGTACTGTCTATCAGAACCGACTGACCGTGCATTCGTTTCGTTTTTACAGAAACCACGGGACATGCAGTGTGTAGTGATTGTGGGCACTGAAAAGCGGGCACGCTCACTAACTTACATGTGATGCACAACCGACATAAATCGATTTTATGTGTGCAAGCCCTGTATTGTGTAGGGCTGTGCTTGTGTGTACGAATGGGCACTGGGTCGTGGGCATTACGGATACACACATTACACCATCGGCCGTGGCCGGGACACCAGAAAATACATTTCAGATTTACCTGGGGCGTCGTGAAAACGGCGTTTGTGTGCAGGCAAACGGGCATTGATGCCGATTTGGTGACTGCAGAATACACTGGCACGGTCGCGTATGTTGGGACTGTGCGAGCGAGACATTTTAGTGAAATCCGGCCGCGGCGGGATTTTAACACTGTAGCTTTCCTCGAAGCAGAAAGTGCGCATCCTGGCTGAAAACGGGGTTTTCCGGGACTCCGCGATTTCTTCGTGAATTCAGGAAGAAAAAGGCGCGGGTCGTGAGGACGGTAACGTACGTTCCTCTGCAGAAAAACAGCCATCCAGCCGGTAAGTGCATCGATGCTGGTCTTTCTCCGTCGACGCTCACGAGCGGCGGGGGAGGGGAGATCCTCGGAGCTCGCCCATACCTCGCTACCCGAAGCGAGGAGAGAACAGCCGTCGTCCTCCACAGACGCGGCTTCACCTTCCTCGTCCATGACGGACGCGGCGGCACACAGTGGCCCTTGTCCGTCGGTCAGAGAGTCCAGCGAAGCGGGCGGAGAAGCTGGCGGCAGCAGCGGCGAGCACCTCGTGGTGGAGGGAGGTTCCGGGCTCTGCTAAGCACGGCGCTTTTCACGGCGCGGCACTACAGCGGGCGGAAAGATGCAGCTTCAGTAAATGAACGCCCAGCGAGTCCGCAGAGTCACCGTCAGTGTTGGGTGTAACGCGTTACAAAGTAACGCGTTACTGTAATAATATTACTTTTTTCAGTAACTAGTAGTGTAAGGCATTACTCGTCTGAAAATAGTAATATTATTACAGTTTTCCCGAGCTAGTTACTTGCGTTACATTTGCCAGTAGCACCATCACACACAAGGCACACAACACAGAGAACAGAAGGGAAGGGGGGGAGGAGGGCGTGAATGTAACAGTGATTGGTCTGGGTTTGGCACGAGGTATCATTTACCATCACCGATTGGTCGACACCCGGCAGTCAGCCGCAGAGCGGCATCCCCAAAGACAGATGGGGGAAAATGGAAGCGTCAACAACGGCAAGCTGAGGAAGGTTCCCAGCAACAGAAAGCTAGTTTCGACGGGTGGAGATTCAGTAATTATTTTGAATATGTTCAACGGAAGGAAAATAACTTGACGGTGAAGTGCACACTCTGCCCGGGGAGAAAGCTGCTCTCCACCGCTTCCGACAGCACGGACACATCAAGCTCGTTGCGAAGCGACAGAGTGACATGAATGAGCAGCCCCACAAGCAGCAAAAAGTTTAGACTTGTTATCCTATACGGAAATGTAATATATGTACATATATGAAATATACATATATGAAATATATCCACATATATAAAAAATATACCATATATATGCCCGTATATAAAACCTATTAGAAAATGGAATAATTGACATATAAAACCAGCCCATATATTTTATGTATGTAGCTATAATAGGCTAGTTTTTTTTTACATACATGTCACATATATATAATTATCAGTTTTCAAATATAATTTGTGTAGTATTTGTTTTGTTTTTATGAGCTGGTCAAGAAGAGGTAAAATAATAATAAATAATACATTTTATTTATAAAAGATTCGAAAATGAAATGTGGATATGTAGACTTGATCTGTAGACTTGAAATAAATAGTTAAATAGTAAATAGTTTGGCATATATAATAATAATTTAACATTTCCGTATGGGATAAATTGACAATCAAATTTATTGATTGTTTGCACCAGACGGTGTTTGTTAAACATTGAGTAAATTAATACTTGTTTTTTGTACTTGATTGCACAAGGACAGTTGTTTGTAGTTATTTGTGCTAGACAGTGCCAGTCTGTTGTTGGCGTAATAAAGACCCTTAAGAACACTCCTCCTTTGTATGTTCTCCCTCCATCTGATGCGTCTCAGGCAATTATAAAGTAATTAAGAAAAAAAATGTAACTAGTAATATAACTAGTAATATAACTAGTTACTTTCTCCAGGGAGTAATAAAGTAATGTAAGGCATTACTATTTTTGAGAGTAATATGTAATATGTAATATATTACTTTTTTGAGTAACTAGCCCCAACACTGGTCACCGTAGGCATCAAATCACAGTGATGGCAGCCGCCATCGACGAGAGCTGAAGCTGCGTGATCCTCACAGGCAGGAAACACAATCACGTGGTCCCCGACGCTGAGTGGGGCTCTACACGAGCCACAGGAGGTGCGAGACATCTTCGTGATCAACGGCGGCTGAAGGCGGCGATGACCAGCGGCTTCAGGTAAGGGCTCGTCCTGCTGAGGTGCTGTATCAGACGGCTGTGGTGGCTCGAATCCGGTCCTACGGTGTAGCTTCGTGAAGAAAAGAAAATCGGAGTGGAAGCAGCTATGCTTGGTATTTATAGACCTAGGCCACGCCTGTTTCGGCGGGAGATGACGCAGAAGGGCGCGAAGCACCCTCATTGGTCAGCGTCACTGGCCTCGCATAGGCTGTGCTTTTCTGGCGGAGCAGCCAATGGGCGAGCGATATTGCTCCGCCTAGGGTTGTATGCTACAGAAAAGCGTTTTACATATTACAAAATTAAGGATTAATTTTTAGGCTTCAATCTCGACAAAGAAATATCTTTCCCGTAGCGTTCTTCGACGCAGTACGAGAGAACTCTACGTAAGAGAACCCATCCTACTCGCGCAATCAACACATCATACACATTTCAACCCATTTGTGAGCTCAACCTGGCAACCTACAACTCAGTTGCGCTGTTGACGTGCGCAGATCGACGCGGGAAGTTGAATAAAGTGATCACTGGTAGAAATGGGAGGAGAAGACTCCGTGGTAAATATTTCACGTAATTAACGCAGCATCCGTTTTTTTCTGTCATCCTTTGGCTGGCGTTACATTATATGATGCGCTTGTATTCTTGCAAATGCTTTTAAACCATTCACGCAAAGACAAATTGAGCGCCAGAATCGAGTTCTCTTTCGGCTTGAAGTTGACCGAACTAACACGCAATTCTGCAAAAATGTCCGTTTTGTCGAGTAGCCTATCCTCATAAGAGCAGACTGAGCACTCTTAAATTAGTTAAATAGTTTTAAATGAACATAAAGAAGAGTTGTGAGAGAATGATGCGCGTGTGAGATCCGCGTGCGTCTCTCTCTGTCAGCAGCGGCTGCCCTTAAAGACACAGTAGCCAAAAAATCTTTCTGTCAGTAAAGTTAATCAAAGAACACAGGGAACAGAGAAAAACACTCACTGCTCTTGACAAAAGAACATTTGTTATTAATAATAATAATTCATCTATGTATAATGTAACATTTATGCAGTAACATGTATTTAACATTTATCACATTAAATGTGAAATTATGACATTATAAAATATATAATTGCATTATTGAGGAGACTCGTTTACAAATTCATTTGTCGCCTGAACGACTCCCGGAACAGCATTATTATGGTACTGGTAAATCCTAGGTTTAGTGCCATACGATATCAATCATCATTATGGAAGCACTGGTATAAGTGTCTATATAGAAATACTGTATTGTAGTCTCTTCTGTTTTTATTTTTGTTTTTTTAAATGTTTGTTGTATGTCATGTTTGAGCCATCTAGAATGGACCATGAGTCTGGAATAAAAGTTGATGATGATATAAAAAACAAGTTTTTTTATCGTGAGTAATCACATAATTTTTTTTGTTTCTAACCAAGCAACACCCCCCCCCCCCCCCCCCCCCCCCCCTCTCACACAAACCGCTCGTTTCGTGTCTTAGGCCATCAATGTGTACTTACGATGGTGAATTGTTTAATTTGGACGATGGGGAATTGTTTTAATTTAGACTCTGTGCATGCTCTTTGAGACAATGACCATAGACCTGCATGATATGACTGTCAGACAAAAACGGTTTGACCTAAAAATATAAAAATTTAAACTACTGCGGAAAAAAAGACACCTACATCTTGGATGCCCTTGAGGTAAGCTAAAACATAATGTAATTTCAAAGTGAACTATCCCTTTAAGGAGTTTACTAGAAAGGTAAAATAAAAAACAAAAAAAACAAATGTACCCTTGGCTCAATACTGAAATATTTAATCTGATGAAAGAAAGAAACTATGCTCTAAAAAGATAATTAAAAACCAAGTTAAATAGTGATAGGCATAGGTTCACTTCATTACGTAGGCTAATCAAGTAATCAATGAAGGAAAGGGTAACACAAAGCTGATTTGGGAACAGATTAAGAATGTGATGGGAATTAGTCACAGGCCTAGAAATCAGTTAGAGCTGAACCTGAATGGTAAATTAATACAAGATCCAGCACAAATAGCTGTAGCTTTTAATTACAGTTTTTCTCGATTGCTTAAACACATTTCTTGAAACTATGCCTCAGATTCTCAAAACAGTAAACACAAATCCATAACGTCTCACCCAATTCCCCAAACATCCTATTTTCAGGTCAAAATGAAGCTCTAAACTCAAAACCATTCACTCTTGCTGAAAAAAACAAACTTTGCCCTCAGACCCCCCCCCCCCCCCCCCCCCCACAAACCTTTTCACATGATGACCACAAAAGACACAACCAATGGATACATTGGCATATTTTTATTCATTCATGTACTCTTGTAAAAGTACTTCTTCTTTTTTTACTCTCTCCTCTAATTTAAAAAAATATATATTTACTTACGTAAGATATGTGTGTGACCATCATATGACAGTAATAGAGCACACACAAACCTTATTCAAATATGGAATTGTATTGGAATGGTAAAGAGTGTTGTACGTGACAAGAGGGCCTCCACTAAAGGATAAAATATGATGAACAAGTCTAAGAATGTTCCACAGATGGTTGAAAAACCATCATTGGCCTAGAAACAGTCTGGGAGTCAAGACTATAAAGGAGGAAGGATGCTCTCCCTTCACTGTCACACTCTGCAGAGTGCAGACACTCTGTGTGATTGTACGACTGCTAGCCTTTTCTTGCTAAAAAAAAATAACCTTATCAAAGACAATGGGAAATGTTTGCCTGTTATTCAGTGATAGAATTTTGTTTGCCAGCACACCTCTGAAGCTGAAGCTCAACCGCTGAAGCTTCTGATGATGGAGGTGACGGTGAAGTGTCTCAAATTCTGCCTTATCATAGCCCAGCCTCCCTCATAGTCATACCATGGACAAGGACATGGTCAACTAAAGTGGCTTGAATTTCATCCGAGACCACTTGTCTTCTTGCCCTTCCCCTTACCTTTCCTCCTCCTCCTATCCCTCCTCGACTTCTTTCTTCATGTCTTTCTGGATCTATTGTTCCAAAACTCAATAAACTGATTCGGGCCCTTTTATCTATCTATTGAAGGATCTGATTGATGTGTGTTAAATTTTGACTCTTAGTGTTTTCACCAATTGGCAATTGTGTGCTAACTGAGCTAAAGCTGTGCTGACTTGAGTGAACAATACTGAATACTAGTGCTTTCTAAATGACCACATGGTGTAGGCAATGAGAAATGAAGGGATTTGTGTTTATAGTTTAGTGAAATGGGTGTGCTTTTTGATAAATGGCATTATGGTTTTGAAATTTTTGTTTTTTTTTGTGAAATTTTTGAAAGCATGGTTATAGTGTTTAAGCAATCGAGAAAAACTGTAATATTTTATCAATTCTGTGGATGAAATCGCACAGAATGTTCCCCTAACAACTGGAGATATTTTCAAAATAGATGAAAGCAAGCCTTCTTTTAGCATTCAACCTATCTCTGAAATTAAAACCCTGGCAATTATTAATTCTCTTAAAATCTCATTAGCTAAAGATATTGATGGAATGGATTCTAAAATGCTTAAATTCCTGAAAGAACATCTAGCTTACCCTATCACACAAATTGTTAACCTGTCAGTACTAGATATTTCCAACTATCTGAAGACTGCAATTGTAACTCCCATATTTAAGTCAAATGACCCTTTGAACATATCCAACTACCGCCCAATCAGTATCCTACCTGTGGTCTCCAAGGTTGCTGAAAAATGTGTATCAGAGCAGCTTGTCTCTTTATTTAATAATAGTCCATTCACTCTTCATCCGATGCAGTTTGGCTTCAGGGCCCATCATTCTGCAGAAACATCTAACTGTTTCTTTTTAGAGACTGTTCGAGCAATGGTGGACAAGGTTGGTGTGGTTGGCGCTGTGTTTTTAGACCTTCGTAAAGCTTTTGACACAGTCAACCATCAGGTCCTTATTGCCAAACTCTCTACTTTTAATTTCTCCCCTTCTGCAATCAAATGGATTGAGTCATATTTAAATGGTAGAACTCAATATGTTTCTGTGAACAATCATTGTTTGTTAGCTCTTAATTTATGCACAGGGGTGCCTCAAGGATCGATACTTGACCCGCTTTTGTTTAGTTTCTATATCAATGACCTGCCATCAGTTTGCCCTCATATTAATACTCCAATGTATGCGGACCATGGGCGTAGGTTTAGGGGGGGACGCTAGGTACTAGTCCCAATCAATATTTTAAAATGACAAAATTGTCCCCACCAATATTTGTGAGAGAATTACGAGGCGGCCGCCTCCGTCAAATTAGGTGCCGCCTAATCCATCAAACATATTACATGCGCTTTTTGAGGCACACACGCGCGGTCTCTTACTCTCTCTGCCGTGCACGCGCTACGCGGTTTGGAGCACAGTCTCTGTCTCGCGGGCGCGCTCGCGATTCCAGGAGATTTTAACTAATTCGCGAGCATCAGTGAGCCGCTATCAATATGCGGGAGACTCCCGTGATGTCAGTGTTTCTATACTAAAATAATATCGGCATTATTATTGCAATTTTTCAGCGCGTGGTGGGATCGTTGGCGCTGAGCATACATGTAATAAAATTAGGGGGAAATCCCCTTTATAAAGGTAAAAAAAAAATATTCTGATAAGATTGTTTTCCAACAGTGACGTAATGAAACCTTGACAATTTAAGTTTGAAGGGAGTAAAGCCCATTTTACCATATTATCATGCTTAACACTGATAATTTGAATAATTGTGATGTGATGATCAGATATCTAAATCAGAGAATATCATATAGGTTTGGGCGAGTGGATTATTTATTTTTAACAGCGGATTCTGGTGACTCCAAGTGCACCAGATTAATGAATTTATCTTTAAAATGTACAAAATTTTCTTACGGGTGGGCATGCCCCTGGACCCCTCTAGAGATACCGAGGTCCATCCACAAAAGTACTTTGGAAAACACAGTAGGCTATATGTTGGTATATGAAAAATACAAGTTAAATGATCTTTTTAATAAAATACATCATCAGAATTTGACCAACTCCGCCTAGTTTTGAGCCAGGAAAAAAAACCCTGCTGCAGCTATTTGCATCGATTCCCATGGCCAGTACGACAGTACAAGGATCATTTGATTGGCTGAAAAAAATAAGGGGGTGGTGTGGGGGTGGGATGTCCCCACCAAAGCTGAGACCAAACCTACGCCCTTGATGCGGACGACACTGTGATTTATGTCCATGCCAAGACAAAACAACTGGTTGCTGCCAAACTGACCACAGCTATGGATCAGATCACCAATTGGCTAAATCGTTACAACTAAATGTAGTCAAAACTCTGGGAATATTTTCCACAAAAAGACAATGTAACAGTGTATCTGTGATGAAGACTCAGAGGCGTTCGGATCCATGAGCAATATCTTTGATGATGAACACAAAACAGACAGAAACAAAGGCAGCACCGGGCTGTGGAATATACAGGGGCAGTCCAAACTCAGAGTGGTTACCAGGCAAGGGTCGTGGGCAGGCAGCAAACGTTCACAGAGTCGAAGGGGATACAGGCTTGAATCGAGGAACCAGGAATACGGAGAATAGCTCAGAGTAGCATGTTGTGGCGGTATCAAGACCTCGCAGGGAACAAAGGGAAGCGAGGTCCAGATAAAGGGGAGCTGGGAACAGGTGGCAGTGATAATGGGAATGAGACAGGGATAGAAGGAGGTGATGAGTGACGGGGGAGATGGGAAGTGAAGTCCTAGAACTCAGGAGAGAGTGATCTGGTGGAGGCGTCGTGGAGTGCATCGTGACAGTATCAAACATAACGATTTCAGGTCAAAACATTAGTATTGTGCCACAATTTAAATATTTGGCCGTTATTATTGATTCGAATCTCTCTTTAAAACACATATTAAGAAAGTGTGCAATAGGGTCAAGTTTAGCTTAGCTAATTTCAGATATATTAGAAATGCACTTACTTTTAATGCTGCCAAATTATTTATGGGCGCCATGATTATGTCACATCTAACATATTGTCTGACAAGCTGGGGACAAACTAACAGCTCATCACTAAAGCCATTAGCAACTCTTTATAAAAAAACTCTTAAAGTTTTGGACCAGAAGCCTAACAGTTCACATCATTGTATTATTCTTAATAACCATAAACTGTTAAACTGGGAAGATGTAATCAAATACAAAAACATCTATCTGGTCTACAAAATTTTGCATAATACTGCTCCTGCTCCTTTGAATTCATTCATAATTCAACGTAATAATAGCAGTCAAAATACTAGAAGCACCACACGAGGTGACCTTCTAATCCCATTTAGGAAAAGCACATTTGGTCAATTATCATTTTCTGTTACAGCAATACAAAACTGGAATTCATTGCCCACCACAATCAAAGACATACATACGTATTCTACCTTTACTATACACCTTAAAATATGTCTGTCCGACAATTATAAATGCACACATGAATCTGATAGATGTGATGTGTATTCGATGTGACATGGTCATTGCTGCTGCTACTTGATCTCTGCTGCTTGCTCTAACAAATTTGTCTTTCTTCTTTCTTTAACTAATCTTTCTTTCTCTATCTCTACCTATAGGCCATGAGACGGGACCCCCAAATTTGGGCTACCGGTACCATTTTGAGGGATTAAATTTCTTTTTGATTTTCATGAAGGTACACATCTCTAGTGTTGGAAAATGTATGATAGCATCCGATCCATGGTAGTTTTCATGAGAAATCAACACTTATATCAACCTATCTCAAGGTAAGGTGTTCAGTGACTACAAGAGAGAAAAATGCTTCTATAATCCAAACGGTTGTTCTCTTTTTTTTGCAGAGAGTAGGATCTTGAAGACCATCAATAACAGAACCAAAATTCAGTGGCTTTTCAGAAATTGAGTTGGTAATCACCTGTCCATCATTATAATTTGCTGTGTATTCTTAAAAAAAAGAGCTCTACCAGATCGATTAGGTGAATGGTTGTATTGTTCTAGAACCAGATGTGAAAGAGACTTGTGGTTTTTTGCATTGGAAGAGGCGGTGTCGGGGCTTTAAAATGATGCATCAACCACCTTTCTACGCCTCTGGGGCGCTGAGAAACTTTGAGTTGAAAATCGTTTTAAAAAATTGTTTGTCCCTAGCTGGACTGGTTTCAACACCAAGACACGCGACAAAGTAGAAATCTCAGAGGATGTAGTAGCATACCTTCCACTATAAATGCACCAGCTACTGAAATGAGCACTGTGTATGAGATCCTTAAGCAGTCTGACCTCATTCGTGAGGAGTTGCATCTGGATTCAGTGGTAGTTGTCCTAGACCAAGCCCTTTATGCAAAAGTCGCCGAAATTGCTTAGAAGCGTAAAGTCCAATTCTGGTGTATCATCTTGAGAATGGGGACATTTCACACTATCTGCAATGCATTTTCTATTCTTGGGTAGAGATTTCAGGATGGTGGCCTGAGGGATATTTGCATTGAAGCTGGCATAGTTGCTGAGGGATCCATAAGTGGGGTGATGGATGTGAAACACTACAACCGTGCAATCAGAGTGCACAAGTGCATTTATGAAGCCATGATGAGACTGGCATGGTCAGAATTCACTAATCAGTTAGAGACCAATTCGGAAAAAAATGATGTGGTCAACTCGGTTTTAGAGCAGGCAGTTGCTTTGGCCAGTGGTTTGAATCAGGAGACATTCAGTAGTGTTTTGAACAGTCCACGTTTATCTGAGCTACTAACCATGTGGCAGGATTTCCTAGAACACCTCCGCCACAGCAATGAAGAACTCTCAGCTTACTGGATGTCATATGTGGATTTTGTGGAGGATGTAGTCCTTGGTCTTTTACGATCCTCACGTGAAGGAAATTGGACTTTGCATCTTCATGCAATTAGAGTACTCCTACCATGGTATTTCGCCTATGATAGGGTGAACTACGCTCGATATCGGTCTTCATTTTATGCTGAGATGACCAATCTCCCAGAGAGGAATCCTGAAGTCTACCAGGCATTTCAGGCTGGGCAGTTTTCAGTGCAACTATCCAGCAGCAATCCTTTTGGCAAAATCCCAGTAGATCCCACTAATTTCACAGAGGTAACTGTCAATAAAGACACCCAAACTCCTGGTGGCACAGCTGGATTCAGCCTGAAAGCAGGAGCTGTCAAAATGTACTACGTCACAGCTGAACACCGTACTGCCTTCCTTGGTCACTTGAGAGACATGATCCAAGGCAACAGATCACAACTTCAGCATTCAGAGCTGCAGCAATCAAGAATCAAAAAGGACGAGGAAGCAGTGTCAGCCATTGTTAGTCTCATTCAGGGATGGGTAAACCCCTTTGCTGGCAACCAATAGCTCATCAGCATCTCTACTG
Organism: Phoxinus dragarum; assembly: GCA_033366665.1. NCBI lineage: Eukaryota > Metazoa > Chordata > Actinopteri > Cypriniformes > Leuciscidae > Phoxinus > Phoxinus dragarum. The sequence continues at coordinate 1,518 of JARPMJ010007321.1, read as the reverse complement.
CTAAGACTGCTCCTAAGGACATAGCAGCTTACCTCATTATGGCACCTGAAGTAGGGGAGAAAAGATATGCTGCTTTCAAAGAAGAAAGACTTGAAGCAGATCCACCAATTAAGAAGTTCCATGATCCAATAAAAGCCAACAAGTTTAAAATTTTCCGCACCATGTGCAATAAAAAGAAGTCAAGTGGGAGAACAATTATCCTTAAAGCAGACAGATCTCTCTTTGGACTAATCATTGTCATGGCTAAGAGTCACAGCCTCCAGATGGAGGATGTTTTTCTCTCATCCACTTAGGCCATTGCCTTGGGCCCTTTCCACACCTGATGGGCTATTGCGAGCAAGTCCAAATACAGGGAACTGCTCAAACATAAAACTCTTTTTGCAACTGTCGGTGATGAGTGCTTTAAAATCACGGCTCAGGGCAGTGAGTTATTCCCAACTCTCCAGTGTCAACAAGAAGAAGCTGATGGTCGCCGCCTTCTCCATGCTCCCCATGCAGTTGAAGAGGGGTATAAAGCTGTTGTTATCTGCACAGAGGACACAGATGTTTTCATCATGTGCCTTGCTTTCCATGACACAATTGGGGCACCTTTGTACCAAAAATGTGGAGCAAGGATAAAGCTGATTGACATCAGGAGAGTGGCAACCTCAGTTGGTACAGAAGTCTGCAAAGCTCTTATTGGAATGCATGCATATACAGGATGCGACACTGTCAGTGCTTTTGCTGGGAGAGGTAAAGCTAGTGCTTTAAAGTACCTGATCACAGACAAGAGTGTCCAAAACACATTCCATGAGCTTGCTGCCAGAACTGGGACCTTCCATCTGAATTAATGGACAAACTGGAAACTTTCACATGCCAAATCTACTCCCCAAAAGCAGCAATGACAAAGGTCAATGACCTGAGATACCATCTTTTTTGCGCTAAGAGGGGTGAGAGAAAGCTATCAGCTTACACCATGCCGAGACTGCTTAGTGAAGCATGCCCAAAGAGCTAACTACCAGGCTGCATTATGGAGGAGATGCTTGGAAAGGGACCCACAAGCACCTAGCCCTGTTGGTCATGGATGGAAGATCGAGTCTGTGGGAGGAGTTGACCAGCTGGTAGTTCAGTGGATGGATGGCCAACCAGCACCTGAAGCTCTGTTAGATTTATTGGCCTGCAACTGTCCAAAGCACTGTGTCCACTACACACAGTGACAAATGTATAATGTGTACTATGCCACAAATCAAAGAGTAAAGTAGTACAGTGGGTTAAAACAATGCATATTTTGGTAAGAGGTTAAGTAGCATTTATTGCATTCTTTGTGTAAAAGGTATAGTTAATTTAATTCCTGTTAAATTTGTTGTAAATAAATTATTTTGCTCATGTTCCAAAACCTTTCTCAATACCAGACTAAAAACAGTTAATCTTCTGACAAAGCTATGATCTAATATGGTATGCACGGACCCTATCGCTTACTTGTTCCCAAAGGCGTATATGTTGGTTTGGAAACCTTTAACTCTGTTTCCTCAATACCTC
>JARPMJ010007320.1:0-43958 GCA_033366665.1 Phoxinus dragarum | reverse complement strand
ATCTGTTGGCTGATATTATGGTTCTTATTCTTCATTGGAATGCAAGAAGCTTGGTGGCAAATGGGCAGGAATTTAAGTATTTTATTAGTTTGTTACCAACTACACCTGATGTAATCTGTGTACAAGAAACATGGTTATCACAGAAATTAGATTTTAGTATATATAATTATGTTAGTGTAAGGAATGATAGGGAAGATGGGGTAGGGGGTGGGTGCTACATTCATCAAGAATAATATTCCATATCAAGTTATATCAAAAGGAAGGGAGGAAGAGTATATTATTGTTAAAATATGGATTAAGAAAGAGACGTTTTCTGTGGTAAATTACTATAATCCATGTAGAAGATTAGATGGTGATAAATTAAATCAGATTGTTGAATTAGCAAGTGACCGCATTATTTTATGTGGAGATTTTAATGCCCATAGTTAATTATGGGGAGGGGGAAAAACTTATTCAAATGGTCTAGTAATAGAACAAGTGTTGGATGAGTTTGATCTAGTATGCATTAATGATGGGAGAAGCACAAGAATAGATGTTCACACAGGTAAAAGTTCAGCACTGGAGTGCTGGAGTTCAGCACTTAACATTAGTGTCAAAAGAGGTGGCAGGTATTTGTGAGTGGGAGTTATGGGAGGACTCTACTATGGGTAGTGATCATTTTCCTGTTTTATGTAAGGTATGTGTGAGAAAGGATGAGAGGGAAGAAAGAAGAGAGGTTAAATGGATATTAAATAAGGCTATGTGGGGGAAATTTGAATATTTATGTGAGGGAGGCGAGTAGTGAAATTGATTTACGCCAGGATATAGATGAAATTGAGGGAAAATTTAAAGAAGTAGTGATTAGAGTGGGTAACTTATGTATTCCAAAAAGTAAAGGAAAAATGAATAGGAAACCAGTTCCATGGTGGACGGAAGAGTGTGGGAAAAGCATTAAAAATAAGGAATAAGGCATTTAAAATGTTGAAGAATAATCTTAACTTTCAAAGATTAATAGAATACAAAAAGGCTCAAGCGCAAGTTAGGAAAGTAGTAAAGAAGGCAAAAAGAGAATGTTGGAGAGAATATTGTAATAAAATAGGTAGAACGACTCCATTAGGGGAACGTGTGGGGAATGATAAGGAAAATGAGGGGAATTAGAAAAGACTGGCAGTTTCCGGTTTTAAAATCAGGTGAAATCATAGCAGTAACAAATAGGGAAAAAGCTGATATCATAGCTAAGGCCTTGGTTGAAATCATAGTTCTAATAATCTGTCAGAGGCTGGAAAAAGAGGAAGAGAAGTGACTAGAGATGCATACCCAGAGGCACTAATAAGAAAAGAAAGTACGGAGGATGCTATGGATTCCCCTTTTACATTATGTGAAATGAAACGGGCAATAGATAAAGCTAAGGTAACTGCTCCAGGAAAAGATCAGATTAGTTATAGTATGTTGAAACAGTTTGGCATTTTAATGCAAATGAAACTTTTAGGTATATATAATAAGAGCTGGGAAGAAGGGAGATTACCAATAAGTTGGAAAGAGGCTATTGTTATACCTATAGCAAAACCAGGTAAGGATTCAACGAATCCAGCAAACTACAGGCCCATTGCCCTTAAGTGTCACGGAACACACACAGGAGAGAGAGGATCCAATTGCAGGTATTTATTAGGGGTAATCCGTACTCACAAAACAGTCCAGGCAAGGGTCATAATCCATAAAGGCAATCCGAAGACACAAGACAAGAACAAGGTACAGGCAACAACAGGAACGGCAAGTGTGGGGACATTAACAAGGACTCCGTGACACATACTAAAACAGACAGGGTTATATACACAGGGAAATGACAATGCTAATGGGGGAATAGGCTAAGTGCAATGATTAGTGACAAGGGACAGCTGAGTGTAATGAGAAGACAAGGATCGTGGGAAATGTAGTTCAATAGTGTGATGGACACCGTGGGGAAGGAGGACATCTAGTGGGTGACCCAAGGAACATAAACCAGACACTGTGACATAACCCCCCCCTCTACGGAGCGGCTACCAGACGCTCCAAGACCCACAAAAAACAAACAAAGAGTCCAGGCAGGAGGTGGAATGGTGGAGGATCAGGGGGAGGGATGGGGGGCCAGGTCCATGGAGGGGAACAGGAACAAGAGGCGACGACTTAGCCGGCGGCCAGGGTGAAACCGACAGTCCATCGGGCGGCCAGGGCAGAGACGTCAGTCTATCGGGCGGCCAGGGCGGAGCAGACAGTCCATCGGGCGGCCAGGGCGGAGCAGACAGTCCATCGGGCGGCCAGGGCGGAGCAGACAGTCCATCGGGCGGCCAGGGCGGAGACGACCCCTCGGGCGGCCAGGGCGGAGACGACCCCTCGGGCGGCCAGGGCGGTGAAGACCCCTCGGGCGGCCAGGGCGGTGAAGACCCCTCGGGCGGCCAGGGCGGTGAAGACCCCTCGGGCGGCCAGGGCGGAGACGACCCCTCGGGTGGCCACGGCGGAGACCTTCCCTCGGGCGGCCAGGGCGGATCCGGCTGTGCAGACGTCCAGGACGGGGCAGGTCCTTCGGGCGGCCATGGTGGAGACAACCAGGGCGAAGACGACCACTTGGGTGACCACGGCACAGGAACAGCAACAGACACCGGCTCAGGAACTGCAACAGACGCCCACCGGCTCAGGAACTGCAACAGACGCCACCGGCTCAGGCACTGCAACAGACGCCACCGGCTCAGGCACTGCAACAGACGCCACCGGCTCAGGCACTGCAACAGACGCCACCGGCTCAGGCACTGCAACAGACGCCACCGGCTCAGGAACTGCAACAGACGCCACCGGCTCAGGAACTGCAACAGACGCCACCGGCTCAGGAACTGCAACAGACGCCACCGGCTCAGGAACTGCAACAGACGCCACCGGCTCAGGAACTGCAACAGACGCCACCGGCTCAGGAACTGCAACAGACGCCACCGGCTCAAGAACTGCAACAGACGCCACCGGCTCAGGAACTGCAACAGACGCCACCCGGCTCAGGAACTGCAACAGACACCACCGGCTTCAGGAACTGCAACAGACACCACCGGCTCAGGGAACTGCAACAGACACCACCGGCTCAGGAACTGCAACAGACACCACCGGCTCAGGAACTGCAACAGACACCACCGGCTCAGGAACTGCAACAGACACCACCGGCTCAGGAACTGCAACAGACACCACCGGGCTCAGAACTGCAACAGACACCACCGGCTCAGGAACTGCAACAGACACCACCGGCTCAGGAACTGCAACAGACACCACCGGCTCAGGAACAGGCTCGGCGGGCGTGACGTGATGCTGGATCGGGGCCGGCAGGGCGAGCAGCTCGGGCGGGGGCCGGCAGGGGCGAGCAGCTCGGGCGGGGCCGGCAGGGCGAGCAGCTCGGGCGGGGCCGGCAGGGCGAGCAGCTCGGGCGGGGGCCGGCAGGGCGAGCAGCTCGGGCGGGGCCGGCAGGGCGAGCAGCTCGGGCGGGACCGGCAGAGCAGCATGCCTAACCGCGCGTCAGGGATGGCAGTCACCTCTGGGATGGTCTCTGGGTTAGGAACCACCGGACGGTCCGTTGAAGAGGTCCTTCTCCTTCTCTTCCGTCTCCGGACCACCGGAATCGGAACCACCAGACCCGGCTCTGGAACAGCAGACACTGGCTCCGGCTCTGGAACAGCAGACACTGGCTCCGGCTCTGGAACAGCAGACACTGGCTCCGGCTCTGGAACAGCAGACACTGGCTCCGGCTCTGGAACAGCAGACACTGGCTCCGGCTCTGGAACAGCAGACACTGGCTCCGGCTCTGGAACAGCAGACACTGGCTCCGGCTCTGGAACAGCAGACACTGGCTCCGGCTCTGGAACAGCAGACACTGGCTCCGGCTCTGGAACAGCAGACACTGGCTCCGGCTCTGGAACAGCAGACACTGGCTCCGGCTCTGGAACAGCAGACACTGGCTCCGGCTCTGGAACAGCAGACACTGGCTCCGGCTCTGGAACAGCAGACACTGGCTCCGGCTCTGGAACAGCAGACACTGGCTCCGGCTCTGGAACAGCAGACACTGGCTCCGGCTCTGGAACAGCAGACACTGGCTCCGGCTCTGGAACAGCAGACACTGGCTCCGGCTCTGGAACAGCAGACACTGGCTCCGGCTCTGGAACAGCAGACACTGGCTCCGGCTCTGGAACAGCAGACACTGGCTCCGGCTCTGGAACAGCAGACACTGGCTCCGGCTCTGGAACAGCAGACACTGGCTCCGGCTCTGGAACAGTCTCTGACTGGGCAGACGGGACGTGAACAGTCTCTGACTGGGCAGACGGGACGTGATTCAACTCTGACTGGGCAGACGGGACGCGAACGGTCTCTGACAGGACAGGCGGAACGTGCATGGTCTCTGACTGGGCAGACGGGACGTGAACGGTCTCTGACTGGGACCGGCGCAGATCTCCTCCTCCGTCTCCGGACCACCGGATTCGGAACTACTGGACTCGGGACCACCGGACTCGGGACCACCGGACTCGGGACCACCGGACTCGGGACCACAGGAACAGGAACCACCAGACTCGGGACCACCGGAACAGGGACCACCGGGCTCGGGGCGGCGTCGGCATAGCGAAGGTCTGGTACATCCCTCTGGTTCCGATGATGAAGGTAGCTGGTAAACCCCCAAAAATCCAGGATTTCCAGCCCCTTCATCTCCCAGCCAGGCAATGGGTCATCCAGACAGACATTGAAGAGTTCCTTCAATGCTGAGTCATTGTAGCCCATACCTCTAGACAGGGTCCAAAAACTTTGAGCCAGACAACCCACCGTCTGACCCTGCTGGCGTAGGTCCATTAGGTTTTGGACCCGTCCCCTCCTCTCCTCCTTCGTCTTAGGGGGAAGGATACGAAACCCCATACTGCTGGATCTTTAATTGACGGAGTCATTCTGTCACGGAACACACACAGGAGAGAGAGGATCCAATTGCAGTATTTATTAGGGGTAATCCGTACTCACAAAACAGTCCAGGCAAGGGTCATAATCCATAAAGGCAATCCGAAGACACAAGACAAGAACAAGGTACAGGCAACAACAGGAACGGCAGTGTGGGGACATTAACAAGGACTCCGTGACACATACTAAAACAGACAGGGTTATATACACAGGGAAATGACAATGCTAATGGGGAATAGGCTAAGTGCAATGATTAGTGACAAGGGACAGCTGAGTGTAATGAGAAGACAAGGATCGTGGGAAATGTAGTTCAATAGTGTGATGGACACCGTGGGGAAGGAGGACATCTAGTGGTGACCCAAGGAACATAAACCAGACACTGTGACATTAAGTCGCATGTTGGGAAAATTATGGAACGGATGATTGTAGAAAAGAATGGACATTTTATTTAGAAAGTAAATATCTTTTATCCCCTTATCAAAGTGGTTTTAGGAAAGGGCGGGGGAACAATGGACCCTGTGGTTTTGCTTGGAAACAGAAATTAGAAAAGCTATGATAAATAAGGAATCGGTTATGACAGTTTTCCTGGATGTGGAAAAAGCTTATGATATGGTTATGGAAAGAAGGGCTATTGATTAAATTAGATAAAATGGGTATAAAGGGAAGAGCTTTTAATTGGGTCAAAAGTTTTTTATCTGAAAGGTATATTCAGGGTTAAAATTGGTGCGTCAGTGTCTAATAAATTCAAAGTAGATAATGGGACCCCGCAGGGTAGTGTGATAAGCCCATTACTTTTCTCTATTATGATCAATGATGTTTTTAGTAAAAATAAAGTATGATATTGGGAAGTCATTATTTGCTGATGACGCTGCCCTTTGGAAAAATGGTAAGAGCTTAATGTTAGTTCAAAAGAAGATTCAGGAAGCAGTAGGTTTAATTGAAGAATGGTCTTATTCATGGGGTTTTAAATTCTCAGTGGAAAAGACAAAGATTATGGTTTTTACTCAAAAGAGGGATAAAGATGCTAAAGTGTTAATCTATGGGGAAAAAATTGAGCAGGTAAATTACTTTCGGTTTTTTGGGGTAATATTTGACTCGAAATTAACTTGGACAGAGCAGGTAAGGAAAGTAGAGGAAAAGTGTAAGAAGATTTTGAATATAATGAGGGTGCTTAACTGGGATAGAGTGGGGGTTCTAGTAAAGGAGCCTTAAGAGGGGTGTATGTGGCTTTAATAAGACCAGTGATGGAATACGGAAGTATAGTGTTTAGATCTGTGTCGAAAAAAATCATTAAAGAGACTGGAAGTTATACAAAATCAGGCACTGAGAATTTGTTGTGGAGCCATAAGGTCCTCACCGGCTTGTGCATTGCAAGTTGAGGTGGGCGAGCTTCCATTAAGTTTAAGATTTTGAGCAACTGATGATGAACTATTGGACTAATCTAAAAGGGCATGATGGAAGATGGCATCCTACAGTTAAGTGTCTTATCCCTTGTTGGGAAAGTGGGAAGGCTAAGATAGAAGTTTAGAGTAAGGCTAAGAGTAAGTTTAGAAGGCTAAGAGTAAGTTTAGTCCTAATGTTCCCTTTTCAAGTACGCCGCCTTGGTTGTTTTCGCCACTAATTATAGACTTCTATATTCAAGGAGAAATAAAAAGACTTAATGGGAAAGGAAACTGGGTAGGAAAAGTGGAGGGACAGAATAAGGTTTATATATAATTCATTTATAGCTGCATTTACGGATGGCTCAAAATATCCTACGAGTGGTGTTACGGGGTTTAGCATTCACTATTCCAGAATTAAAGATAAATGTTAAGGAAAGAACCTCAGATCATTTGACAGTATTTACTGTGGAAATGTTAGCTGTTTTAAGGGTATTACAGTGGGTAGAGGAAAACAAAATTACCAAGGTTTAATTTGCTCTGATAGTTTATCATCACTGTCCCCTTCAGTCGTTTTCATCTAATAGTAGACTTGATATTGTGTACGAAATATATGAGAGTGTATATAGACTGCAACATAATAATGCAGCGGTCAGATTTTTGTGGATTCCGGCTCATAGGGGGATTGAGGGAAATGAGATAGCAGATATGTTGGCTAAGCAAGCGTTGAAACTCGATAGAATTACAAAAGTGGCACTAAGTAAAGCTGAAGTTAAAGTTAAAATAAAGGAAAATATTATGAAGACATGGCAGAGACAATGGGATGAATTGAAGAAAGGGCGACATTTATACAATATTATGCAAGAAGTAGGGAAAAGGAAATCTATAGATCGATGCACTAAAGAAAAGTAGCATTATATCGAGGTTGAGATTAGGACACACTGGATTAAATAAAACTATGTATTTATTGAAAAAGCACCCTACAGGTTTGTGTGATTGTGGAAGGGGAGAGGAATCAGCTGAACATGTGATTAGTGAATGTGTCAAACATGAAAATCAAAGGAAAAAGTTAAAAGAGGAATTATTGAAATTTGGGGAAAGTATGTTGAACCTTAAAAATCTTTTTAAAATTGGAGAGCAGATAATGGGATGTTTGTTTAACTTTTTGAGAGAAACTGGTTTAATAAAAAGGATTTAATTGATCGGTGAAGTGTTTTTTTTTTTTTTTTTTTTGTGATAAGATGCTTATATTTCTGGCCCACACTCCAGCACAGTAGGTGGCAGATATGCACCTTAAATGCCGGTTGCCACCCGCCAATAAAAGAAAGAAGAAGAAGAAGAATGCATTTCTTCTGGACTGAGAGAGGTATGTGTTCACATCAGTGCAATGTAAGCTTGAAATATACCTGTTGTAAACTTTAGCTTTAGAGCACATGGTAACTTGTACGTGTATTTTATGTTGAGTGCACATACATTTAGTTGAGATGTGTCGAGAACTGCTGTTTTGAGTGCTTAAGGAATTGCTAACATAGCTAACGTTTATAGCCTCGTGGTTTGTTTTGCTCGCCATTCTGTCATCTTTTTAATGAAGCCCACATGTTTCAGTTTTCCTTTTTCTTATGTTAGGCTGATTCTGACTGGAGATAGAATCCTGAACTTTTGCTCTCTTTGAAACAGGTATGTAACATTGTACAGGTATGTACTTCCAATACAAGGTTTAGAATATAATGTTTTCATTTAAAAGTTTTTGTGTATTGATTGATGTTCAATGGCACTTAAACAGCCCAGATGTAAAGCATATTTTTGCTAATGCATGTTACTGTATGTGTGAACTAGTGAAAGGAAGATGGTTTATTTCATGTTGCAAAATGTTAATGTAAAACATTAACGTTATTACACATCATTACCCATAGTTAATAACAGAAACACGCAATATGACACATAGCCTACATGTGAAAATACACAAGCCTAATGCGATATGTTCATAATTTTTCTGTAGCTATTTTATTTTCTGAGTCTGCATTCTTCTTGACTGACGATCTTCAATCAGAATCAGTCTCTCTCAGTGTCCTGTCATCAGTGCACCAGAACACTACGCAGTAGTCGGCGAAGTGCAGACCGCGCCAGCTACACTTAGAAGTGTCATTTATTATAAAAAACAAACTCAGTAATTGATACTTTTGATTTTGGCAGATCAGCTCCTCCAACTCTGGAATTCATCATCAGTGAAGCTCCTCCCACTGCAATCACATAATCAGTGAAGCTCCTCCCACTGCAATCACATCATCAGTGAAGCTCCTCCCACAGCAATTCCCCAATAAATGCTGTAAATCCCCATCAGCTGCAAGTGAAGACGAGCATCGAAAGCATCAGGAAGAGCTGAAATCTGCAGAGACTGAGTTTATTAAAGAGGACAGTGAGAACACGAGTGATCCAGAACCCTGCAGAATGAAACACACTGAAGATCCTGAAGAACAAAGAGGTTGGTGTTCGTTCGTTCGTTCGTTCGTTCGTTCGTTCGTTCGTTCGTTCATTCATTCATTGTTAGAAACATTCAAGCACTTCACTTTTCACTTTAATCACTTTTAGACAAACAGGTAAACTATGAAATGGTACAAAATGTTTATTAGCCATTAGCCATAGGTTTCATTATTCATCACCAGCAGTAAAAGTCATCTTTCGTATTCATGTCCGCATAGGATTTTATTATTCATTTCGATGACATTTTTGGATGTACATCAGGCGGGTTTGCATGTAGACCATCATCCGCTCTAAGAGTGTTACTACTAGGTTGAATAAAGGAAAATTATTTAGATGTAGAATAACTAATGGCGTGACAGCGTGATGATATAAGTGCAATAATTCCAAACAAATGTAAAAAAAAAAAAAAAAAAAAAATCTAATTATATATTTTTTTGCCACACTTAGGCAGCTGTAGTTCACCTATAGGCACGCGGCAGAAAAATATACAACCTACTCGACTGCACTTTTAATTCAGCTGACATATCCATGTTCTGTTGTGATGTGAATTGGGCAAATTCACTCAGGCTTGTGTTTCCCACATTCACATGCGTATGAATGGAAGTCAGTGAAGTAAGAAGTCTAGTGTGACCGGCCCTTAATAATGAAAGTTTTTAGTAAAATAAATGAAACTTCTGAAATGAAATGAAAACACACACTTCTCGAGCCGCGCCAAACCAGCAGTATGTGCGCAAGCGTGAACCACTAGTGTTTCTGTCTCACTCTGGATCTGCCACTGCATCACATTTCTCTCTGCGTGGCGTGGAGTGTCCGTTTTTATGTCGGCTCTCATGTTAGCTGGTTAGAGCACAATGCCTGCGTGACACACACACTTCTCGAGCCGCGCCCGAAACCGCGTGCTAGAAATAAAACCGCAACCGACGCCTATTTTTCACGCGACACGCAAGAGTGTTGGAAGTTTTCAGACAAAATAGAAGGCGCAAATACATATTAATAAATTACATTTTGATGCTTGAAAGTCTCTCGGTTTTGACAAATGCATATATAATTGTAATTTAAAAAATAGGCCTAATTATCGATTTTCAAATATTGCCCCTGTCAGGCCTACAGAACGAAATATTCTGTAGCCTATTTTGCCGTCGTTGTCTTTGCTGTATCAGGGTATATATATTATGTTTACATCCAAATGTAGATGGTCTGTCGGCGCACAGAGCCACGCAGTCGCAGACAGCACGTGAAGTTCGTGAACACCGAATTCCCTTTTCTATTTTATCTATTTGTGTTTGAACAGACATGTGCACGAAAAAATAAGCCAGTGTCCGTCTCAACGAGTTTCCCCGTAAACGCAGTCAAAACGGATGCGTGTCATTACCAGTATTAGATACGTGCATTTGTCTTAAAGGGACAGCACCCAATATACCTGCAGCTGTTTGTGTCACCAAAGTTAATCAAACAACAAAAGAGAAAAATCATGTTTTGTCAAAAGATAAACTGTATTAATACTTAATACAGTTAATTTACCTGAAAAACATAAAGCACTGCTTTATTTCTCGTGTATTGTGTTTTATTGTATTTATATTTGTATTTGGTTTATTAGTTTCTATGCAGATGCACTAGGCCTACCCTACACAATTAACCCAATCATCCTAGAATTATTAATTCTTTACAAAAAGAGCTATTCAAATCATCAGGTGAAATTGTTTTCATGAAATAGCAGTAATATATACCGGATATTTGGCGCGGGATGAGGGCTCCGATTACCTCTCTTTTTTTGACCATATGTGTTTGCACCCCTGTTTATAAAAAGGCATACAAATGGTTGTAATATTTTATAGCAGTTTTCTACTTTCTGCTATTACATCAGGGCTCACTTTTATGTTCTTTCACTTTATATTTCTCTCTTTGAATTGTTGTGTACTAAAAATGTAATTAATTATTTTTGTATTTATTTCAGAACTGATGGAGAGTGAAGAACTGAGTGAATTGGAGGAGGAACATAATGTCAAACCTGTAGAAAAACCCTTGAGTCGCTCAAAGACTAAACAGACATTTTTAAAGAAAAGAAGAGCCAAGAAATCTTTCACCTGCACTCAGTGTGGAAACAGTTTCACAACCAAATGTAATCTAGAGATTCACATGAGAGTTCATACAGGAGAGAAGCCGCATGAATGTGATCAATGTGGGACAAGCTTCAGACGAAAATTACACCTTAAGAAACACATGAGGATCCACACCGGAGAGAAGCCGTTCACATGTGATCAATGCGGGAAGAGCTTCACACAAAAAACACATCTTAATGAACACATGAAGATCCACACCGGAGAGAAGCCGTACGCATGCCATCAGTGTGGAAAGACTTTCATAACCAAACGTCATCTTGATGGTCACATGAGGACCCACACCGGAGAGAAGCCGTTCTCATGTGATCAGTGTGGAAAAACATTTTATTTGGGCATCAGCCCTGAAGAGACACCTGAGAGTTCATACGAAGAAGAAGCCGCATTCATGTTCTGTGTGTGGAAAGAGTTTTTCACGGCTGCAATCGTTACAAACACATCAGAAAATACACACTGGTGTGAGAGAGTACATGTGCTTTGAGTGTGAGAAGACTTTTACTACAGCGCAAAGTTTAAAACTGCACCAGAGGATCCACACTGGAGAAAAACCTTACAAGTGTTCACACTGTGACAAGAGATTCAATCAGTCATCAAATCTGAAAACACATGAGAGGATCCACACTGGAGAGAAGCTGCACACGTGTGATCAGTGTGGGAAAAGTTTCACTATTAAAAGTCTCCTGAAGCGACACATGAAGATCCATGCAGTGGAGAAACCACATCACCGCAGTCTGAGATCACAGTAAGTAGTTCATCTTTATGTGCTGAGCAACATAAGCTGTGTCCCAATTCAGGGGGCTGCATCCTCCGAAGGCCGCATTTGAAGGCCGATTGCGTCACAGCGGTGTGACGAAGGCTGTCCCAATTCAAAGGATCCTTCTAATGTGGCCCTACCATCAGTGTTGCCAAGTCCGAGGTCCGAAGTTGTTGCCACAGTAAAAAAAAATTCCACAGGTTGATTTCCACCCTTGTAAGTACGATTTCGGCACTCCAACAACCCCCAAAACATCCCTCAGACGCACAAATCCAGTGGAGAATTCGCCGCCCGATGGAGAAGAGCCGATGGGTTTTTTCAGCTACTTTAAGAGAATGAACAGATTGTTTTCTCTTCTTGACAGATTAAATAAACTTTTGCTTATGTGAATTAAAATGTCTAAATGTAACATTCGTATACACTATTGTTATGCGAGTTATAGTTTGTAAATTAAACAAAATCATTTCTGTGAATTGTTTATTTTTGTAATGCAAGTTATGACTTGTAAATCTAATAAAGAAATGATTCTGTAATTTTCTTGTCAATTAATTTGTACATTTGATACAAAATAATATGTTCTGTACATTTTTACTTGCAGTACTTTTTACAACTATTTACAAGATATTTTAAAGTTACGTTTATTATACGAAAAACTAAATAAGAGTTTAAATTAACAGTTTGCATAAAACAGATAGAAATAAAACATTTTCCTGTAGACTTTTATTGGGCTGCACAATAGAGGCGCTGGTAAAGCCTCTGCCGGAGGGACATCATCTGGGATCAGTGCGTATTTACACTGTCCACTAGCAGGTTTGCAGGTCCGACTCAGTCGACGGCTGCCAGTCACTGAGATGTTCTCATAAAGAGGAGGAATCATATAAATGAACTCACATACTCAAAAATCAAACCATTAAATACTTCAACATAATAGCAAAACTGTCCTATGAGCTAAACTCTGCAGGACAGCAGCCCTCCAGGGACCGATCCCTGATCTATACGACTTATTTTTAGTTTCTATATATTTTAAGAGATTATATTTCACACCGTTCCTTTGAGTGTGACCGGGCTGATGATTGGCGGGTTCTGCCTTAAGTCCCCGCCTCTCTTGATGTGTTAGATTTATCGATCAGCTCGTGCTGAGGAGGCGGGAACTTATGGTTATTTACATCTCCCTTTTCCAGGTACTTTACATTTACATTTTACATTTATCACTGCATGGAAAAGACTCAAATCCGGCAATATCCGGGCATGGTAAACTCCTGTGTAATTTGATGTTTTCCAGATGTATGTGGGAAAAGCGGATCAGGAGTAACACGGAACAGTATATTTCCAGACAAACCCGGAAAACTCACATATGTGGACATATACAGGAAACCGTGAAAATTTTACAGACATATATGGCGCTTTTCCATTACCAGTACCAGCTCGACTCAACTCGCCTCGCCTCATCTCGGCTCGCGTTTCGCACCGTTTTCCATTGCATATAGTACTTCCACAATAGTACCTGGTCGTCACAGCGACGCGACAAACACCCGCTACCCACACACACAGGACAATGGAGGGAAATCGAGTGTATGCTGTTTTACATAATATTAGTAATGGGTATATCACGCAATCTCTGGCAAAACTATTTTAAAAAACCGGGGTTATTCAGGATACTCCGTCTGGCGCGTCGTGCATGATGGCGCAGTGAATAGTGACGATTCTCGCTGACCAATCAAGCAGTCTGCCGTGTGTCACGTCACGTTTTAGTATCGCCTCAGCTCGCTTAGAACCTCGCTGAAGGTGATACGAAAAAAAGTACCCGGAAGCAGGTACCGGTACAACTTTTACACAGTGGAAACCAAACAGAGGCGAGTCGAGTCGAGGCGAGCCAAGGCGAGCTGGTACTGTGTAGTGGAAAAGCGCCAATAGATGGTTTTCACGACGAGTCATCAATTCGGAAGTAGGCCATTTTGGAGGCACTGAACGTAAACAATGCCTCCGAACTCGCAAATTTGGCTGATTATTGCTGCTGAAAAATGGTCGAGTTTTGGTCTGTACTAACCGGTCGCATCGAGTTCTACAGACTGTCAGAAGTTAAAGAGAGAAGTGCAAAAAAACTGATGAAAGAAGGTGTGTGTGGTTGAGAGAGGTAACGTACAGCATCAGCCACAAGTGTAACGTTAAATGAAGCGTTGACTATGGCTAAAATATTGATGTAGGTAACTATGGCTACATTCACACTGTCAGCCCCAAATCTGATTATCTTTGTATCCGATTGGTATCTGATCTAAAATGATGTCCACACTGTATCACAACTGTTCAGATCCTGTACCCAATAACGTTACTGTATTGCTTCAAGCGCACAAAAAATAATTTAAAATGCCAACATTCTTTCTGGAAGCACAGAGAACGCAAATTCTTTTTTGCGGTCGAGGTTTGGAAACATTTATCTTCTATAGATTTAATATGGCGTGTAGAAGGAACCTGAGCTTTTAACTCCACTGAATAGAGGCGGGCACGCAGGCTCAAGCCAGTCAGCGTGAATGGTCTCTGGCCACAATGCCATGTCTCGTCAGCTTACTACTTTGATGGCGGCACAAAATGCACAGACTGATCTTCTCCGAGAGGCTCCCCAGCGTCTTGATGCTCTTGAGCGAAGTATGAGCAGCACAGAATACATGAAGAACCTTACAATGCTTCGAAAAGAATGAAAAGGGCACATAACGTGAGCATTGCGGTAAGTCCAGTTATTGTTATATAACGTGGCTGTAAACCATAGTAGCCTGATATGTGTTTTGTCTCTTGCGACTACTGTGATGGCCAGCGTATTCAAACTGAAAATTTAGTTTTGTGGTTGTTGCAGATTGTGAATCCATTATAAATGCTTTGCAATTTCAAACTTGCAGATTGTGAATCCATTTTAAACGCTTTGTAATTTCAAGCTTAACAGGAATCTGTAAGACGCCTCCATAATTCAGAGAGCAACCCACACAAATACGATCCACAAACCGGGTAAGACTACTACTTGTATACTGTAAATGTTTAGTTTAATCTACAACAACTATATGGATTTGAAATGCCAAAACTGAATTTCATTAATGATACCTGCAACTTTCCCCCCCAGAATAAATGTATCACATAATTCATCACATAACCTGGCTGCGACCCACTTACCTCTTTGAAGAATTAAGGACAACTTTTACAGATGTTGACCCTGAATGTGAAAAAAATGTTGTAATCATTTTAATGACATTTTTACTTTTATTGGCATTACATTTATGCATGATTGATTTAGCAGGTTGCAAGATGTATTTTGAGACTGTGCGGAGGAAGTATTATTTGGCTCAGCCTGAAGAGGGCCAGAAAAGAAACGCTATGAAGAACATTGCAAAGAAAGAGACGGGTAAGTTAAGAAACTGATTAAGCAGTTTTTTTTCTCTTCTAAATGTAACTATCCTCCTCTCTGTGTTTTAGTGGTTAAATTACTGTCATGTTTTGCAGTTGCTGGAGACCAGGGGCCTGTTTCAGAAAGGAGGTTAAGTGAAAACTCGGAGTATGTTAACCCTGAAATTAGGGAAATTCTGGGTTTTCCGTTTCAGAATGGGAGGTATATCAAACCCGAGAAAGCAGAGTAAGTCAAGCCCGTTTCTGAAAGAGGGGTAACTTATACTCAGAGTCAGTGAACCTAACCTGGTCGGGAGCAGGTTTTCTTCGGTAAACCCAGAGTTTCTTGCGGTCTCCTCCCCTTTTTTAAAGAGTAAGCGGTGTTTAAACACATCATCCATTCTTTCTGTACCTTTATTTAGTGCTGTTTTTTTCCGATGTTTTAAAAAAATTAATTAATAAGATTAAGTCTATATAACTCCTCAACTGGCAACTGAAAATACAGTAGATTAGAATGTCCGTTTATACTTAGATATAAACTTCGATTCTATAGGCTACTCCACATACAAATGTGAATGTGTAGATTGTCTGATGTGTAGACACATAATATTAACATTACCCTGTAGGCCTCCCTGTAGCATTTGTACACGTTATAACACTATTTGTCATCATTTCTGGTGTGTTGAGTAGGCAACTTACTGTCTGGGGTTCTGTTGGGTCAGGAGGCTCCAAAAGACAGATATTACCATCAGAATCTATTGCAGGGATGTTCAACTTCAGTCCTGGAGGGCCACTGTCCTGCAGAGTTTAGCTCCAACCCTAATTAAACACACCTGAACAAGCTAATCAATGTTTTCAGGATTACTAGAAAAGAGCTTTTGTCAGGGTTGAAGCTAAACACTGTAGGACAGTGGCCCTCCAGGACCGAAGTTGAACATCCCTGATCTATTGGGACCAACGAAAAACCCAACCTAAAGTAAAATAAATCAAAAATATTCTATATAAAAATAACACATGTAGACCTTTTACATTTTATGAATGAATTCATAAATGAAATTTCATACATGAAAATTAAAATTAGGTTGAATAACATGTTCTTCCAGTTTCACCTGATATTATAACAGTTACTCTAAAATAGTTATTAATTACTAACTACAAATGACATCTTCAACAGTGTAATCAATATAATGTAATAATTACTATCTTTAGAAAGTATTGGTCTACTTATTATTAATGACTAAATCCACTTATCAACCTCAACCACTTGAACAATACAAGGCGGAGAGACAAGAAACTGCACTTTTAATGCTTTCAAATTAATAATATACAATTGTATGAATTATTCTTGAATTGACCAAAGTGTGTAGAGGGAGAAGGTTACATTCAAAATATACCTTTTAAAAATGTATGTTAAATCCACTATTTTTTTATACAGAATTGTTCTAGTCTATGCAGTAGCCTATTTAATGTAATTACATCAGATTTTATTTTACATTACAGAAGAATTAAGAGTAATCCCTTTAATTAAATTACAATATTTAGATTACTTGGTAATTAATTACACCCCAACACTGTATAACAGTAATTCCTCTTTGTGTCTGGCGCTGTTGCCATGGTGACTCATAATATCTGGGGTCCATTGATAATGGTTTTCCATCTCAGGGCAAGTCAACTCAGAGTTCAAGTTTTAACTCAGAGTTGGTTGAACCTCCTTATTGAAACAGGCCCCAGGTCAAGGGTTGTACAAACCAACAGAGAAAGGGAACTGTGGAAGACCGCAACAATAGAACTGATGTCTGATGAAGATGATGCTATCGTTCATGGAAGGCCAGTCTGGATGGTGAGGTCTCCACCGAAGCTTCTCCAGCAGATAAATCTTGCTCTCTGCCAGGTACTACAGACCAGACTAGAGACTGACCCACGCTATGTTTTCATGTTGCTTATCTCCACGTTTTGTATTTTATGCATTTTGTTCACTTATTTATTTTTCCCATTCATTTTACTGTATGTGTATAATGCTTGTTGGAATGTTCTTTCATTAATTTATATTGTTTACTTGGACATCAAAAAAGGAACAATATAAAATGAGTACAATAAATGTATAAGAAAAAAAAAGTAAGTGTATATTCAATCCAATTCAAATTTATTTGTATAGCGCTTTTCACAATACATATTGTTTCAAAGCAGCTTTACAGATAATGCATTTCAGAAATGTACATAGAAAAATACAGATCAGTCAACCATGTATTCATTTAGGGCAAAACATATCGCAGGCGTCGAGCCGTCTCTTCGCAGGCGTCGGGGCATCTGAAGTCTCCATGAAAGGGCTGGATACATAACTGGAGCTGACAAACTATTTGAGACTGGTGTCCCGAGATAACAACAAAAAAGGCAGATGGGAAATAATTAGCGTAACTTCTGTTCATAATATGAATGCATTTGATCTGATTTAACTGTAGTATAAAAGGTATGAGATGCATTATATGAATGCTTGGCCTAAAGAGATGCGTCTTTAATCTAGTTTTAAACTGGGAGAGCGAGTCTGAGCCTCGAACAACATCAGGAAGGCTATTCCAGAGTTTAGTAGCTAGATGTGAAAACACCCTCCCTCCTTTAGTCAAGTCAAGTCATCTTCATTTATATAGCGCTTTTAACAATGTAGATAGTTTCAAAGCTGCTTTACAGAGATAAACGTATAATTGAAGGTAACAGATTGTTTTGGCTTTAAAGCGGTTCTTGAATAATGTTACTTTCCAGCTAAAGTTAGGTTTTGATTGATTCAATTCCGTCGAAAAGATAATTTGTTATTAAATTAGAGACGCTAAGACAACACCGTTCTCTCTACACAGACTTTAAACGCGAACCTGTGAGAAACATGCACGTGTGCTCAAATGCACATCAAGAATGAATTCTATAGTTATGTGTGCATGTTTGTAATTCTCTACAAACCAAGCCTATACAAACTACTTGTCCTGCCTATAAATTTGATACAGAATTTTACTTTATCACTACGGGTTTTTTTATCCTCTATACTCCAGCGCGTCTACACATCGTCTGAGTCTAATCCTCTATACTCTTTAGTGGACTTAGTTATCCTAGGTACGACCAGAATCCTCGAATTAAATATAGAGGATTAGACTGGGCCAACGTCGATGTGTAGACGCGCTGGAGTATAGAGGATTAGACTCAGCCGACGTCGATGTGTAGACGCACTGGAGTATAGAGGATTAGACTCAGTCGACGTCGATGTGTAGACGCGCTAGAGTATAGAGGATTAGACTCAGCCGACGTCGATGTGTAGACGCACTGGAGTATAGAGGATTAGACTCAGCCGACGTCGATGTGTAGACGCGCTAGAGTATAGAGGATTAGACTCAGCAGACGTCGATGTGTAGACGCGCTAGAGTATAGAGGATTAGACTCAGCCGACGTCGATGTGTAGACGCACTAGAGTATAGAGGATTAGACTCAGTCGACGTCGATGTGTAGACGCACTGGAGTATAGAGGATTAGACTCAGCCGACGTCGATGTGTAGACGCACTAGAGTATAGAGGATTAGACTCAGCCGACGTTGATGTGTAGACGCGCTAGAGTATAGAGGATTAGACTCAGCCGACGTCGATGTGTAGACGCACTAGAGTATAGAGGATTAGACTCAGCCGACGTCGATGTGTAGACGCACTAGAGTATAGAGGATTAGACTCAGCCGACTTTCGATGTGTAGACACACTAGAGTATAGAGGATTAGACTCAGCCGACTTTCGATGTGTAGACGCACTGGAGTATATAGGATTAGACTCAGCCGACGTCGATGTGAAGACGCACTGGAGAATAGAGGATTAGACTCAGCCGACGTCGATATGTAGACGCACTGGAGTATATATAGAATTAGACTCGGCCGATGTCGATGTGTAGACACACTGGAGAATAGAGGATTAGACTCAGCCGACGTCGGTGTGTAGACGCACTGGAGAATAGAGGATTAGACTCAGCCGACGTCGATGTGTAGACGCACTGGAGTATATAGGATTAGACTCAGCCGACGTCGATGTGTAGACGCACTGGAGTATATAGGATTAGACTCAGCCGACGTCGATGTGTAGACGCACTGGAGAATAGAGGATTAGACTCAGCCGACGTCGATGTGTAGACGCACTGGAGTATATAGGATTAGACTCAGCCGACGTCGATGTGTAGACGCGCTGGAGTATAGAGGATTAGACTCTGCCGACGTCGATGTGTAGACGCGCTAGGATTAGACTCAGCCGACGTCGATGTGTAGACGCGCTGGAGTATAGAGGATTAGACTCAGTCGACGTCGATGTGTAGACGCGCTGGAGTATAGAGGATTAGACTCGTCCAACGTCGATGCGCTGGAGTATAGAGGATTAGACTCGGCCGACGTCGATGTGTAGACGCACTGGAGAATAGAGGATTAGACTCAGCCGACGTCGATGTGTAGACGCACTGGAGTATATAGGATTAGACTCAGCCGACGTCGATGTGTAGACGCGCTGGAGTATAGAGGATTAGACTCTGCCGACGTTCGATGTGTAGACGCGCTAGGATCAGACTCAGCCGACGTCGATGTGTAGACGCGCTGGAGTATAGAGGATTAGACTCAGTCGACGTCGATGTGTAGACGCGCTGGAGTATAGAGGATTAGACTCAGCCGACGTCGATGTGTAGACGCACTGGAGTATAGAGGATTAGACTCAGCCGACGTCGATGTGTAGACGCACTGGAGTATATAGGATTAGACTCGGCCGACGTCGATGTGTAGACGCGCTGGAGTATATAGGATTAGACTCAGCCGACGTCGATATGTAGACGCAATGGAGTATAGAGGATTAGACTCAGCCGACGTCGATATGTAGACGCAATGGAGTATAGAGGATTAGACTCAGCCGATGTCGATGTGTAGACGCAATGGAGTATATAGGATTAGACTCAGCCGATGTCGATGTGTAGACGCAATGGAGTATAGAGGATTAGACTCAGCCGATGTCGATGTGTAGACGCGCTAGAGTATAGAGGATTAGACTCAGCCGATGTCGATGTGTAGACGCACTGGAGTATAGAGGATTAGACTCAGCCGATGTCGATGTGTAGACGCAATGGAGTATAGAGGATTAGACTCAGCCGATGTCGATGTGTAGACGCACTGGAGTATAGAGGATTAGACTCAGCCGATGTCGATGTGTAGACGCACTGGAGTATAGAGGATTAGACTCGGCCGATGTCGATATGTAGACGCAATGGAGTATATAGGATTAGACTCGGGCCGATGTCGATGTGTAGACGCACTGGAGTATAGAGGATTAGACTCAGCCGACGTCGATATGTAGACGCAATGGAGTATATAGGATTAGACTCGGCCGATGTCGATGTGTAGACGCACTGGAGTATAGAGGATTAGACTCAGCCGATGTCGATGTGTAGACGCACTGGAGTATAGAGGATTAGACTCAGCCGATGTCGATGTGTAGACGCGCTAGAGTATAGAGGATTAGACTCAGCCGATGTCGATGTGTAGACGCGCTAGAGTATAGAGGATTAGACTCAGTCGACGTCGATGTGTAGACGCACTGGAGAATAGAGGATTAGACTTAGCCGACGTCCTCTATGGGCTCAAGTGGAAACACAGCTGGGACCTTTTCTAAAGCAGCTTTTGTTTCTCAGCACATAAAGATGAACTTCTTACCGTGATCTCAGACTGTGGTGATGTGGTTTCTCCACTGCATGGATCTTCATGTGTATCTTCAGGAGACTTTTATTAGAGAAACTCTTTTCACACTGATCACACGTGTGCGGCTTCTCTCTGCTGTGGATCCTCTCATGTGTTTTCAGATGTCCTGACACACTGAACCTCTTGTCACAGTGTGAACACTTGTAAGGTTTTTCTCCAGTGTGGATCCTCTCATGTGATTTCAAATTTGATAACTGACTGAATCTCTTGTCACAGTGTGAACACTTGTGAGGGTTTTTCTCCAGTGTGAAAAATCTGATGCAATTTCAGATGTCCCTGAACGATTGAATCTCTTGTCACAGTGTGAACACTTGTAAGGTTTTTCTCCAGTGTGAATAATCTGATGCGATTTCAGATATCCTGAACGATTGAATCTCTTGTCACAGTGTGAACACTTGTAAGGTTTTTCTCCAGTGTGAATAATCTGATGCTGTTTTAAATTGTTCGATGTAGTAAAAGTCTTCTCACACTCAAAGCACATGTACTCTCTCACACCAGTGTGTATTTTCTGATGTCTTTGTAAATATGGTAGCAGTGAAAAACTCTTTCCACACACAGAACATGAATGTGGCTTCTCCTTCGTATGAATTGTCAGGTGTGTCTTCAGGTGTGATGCCCTAAGAAATGTTTTGCCGCAGTGAACACATGTGAACGGCTTCTCTCCGGTGTGTATCATCATGTGTTTCTTAAGGGATGATGATTGACTGAAACTATTCCCACATTGATGGCATGTGAACGGCTTCTCTCCGGTGTGGATCCTCATGTGTTTCTTAAGGGATGCTGAATGACTGAAACTGTTCCCACATTGATTGCATAGATGTGGCTTCTCTCCTGTATGAACTCTCATGTGTCTCTTAAGAGAATGTTTGTCTGTGAATCTCTTTTCACACTGTTCACACATGAACGGCTTCTCTCCGGTGTGAACTCTCATGTGACTTTCAAGCTGTGTTGATTGGCCGAATAACTTCCCCACACTGATTGCAGGTGAACAGCTTCTCTCCGGTGTGAAGTCTGATGTGACGCTCAAGATTACGTTTGCATGCGAAACTGTTTTCACACTGAGTGCAGGTGAAAGATTTCTTGTCTTTTCTTTTCTTTAAAAATGTATTTTTAGTCTTTGAGCGACTCAAAGGTTTTTCTCCAGGTTTGACATGATGTTCCTCCTTCACTTCACTCAGTTCTTCACTCTCCTCCTCCACTTCTCTCAGTTCTTCACTCTCCTCCTTCACTTCTCTCAGTTCTTCACTCTCCTCCTCCACTTCTCTCAGTTCTTCACTCTCCTCCTTCACTTCTCTCAGTTCTTCACTCTCCTCCTTCACTTCTCTCAGTTCTTCACTCTCCTCCTTCACTTCACTCAGTTCTTCACTCTCCTCCTTCACTTCTCTCAGTTCTTCACTCTCCTCCCTCTCTTCTATCGGGTCTGAAATTAAAGAAAAACTTTCATTTTCGAATTTTCTAAATAAATCAATATGTTTGCAGAAAAGCAGAATAGATTTTAAATTTGTACATTTTGAAATATTATTATTTGTTATACATGTTTGTAAAAATACGCACAAAATTCAGGTCAAAATTATTGTAACATTGTTACAAATTAATGTAAGATAAAACAGTTAAAATATGTCAATTTAGTTTGACCTGATGTTGACAATCAATATGAAACCTCCCTTTACTGACCTTATTTTTTTTAAACAGAAACTTTTGCAGACATTTCACAGTGAAACCGTTTATCTAAATGTGAAGAAGTGCTTGAATGTTTCTAACATGAATGTTCTCCAGCATCATGAATGAATGAAGAATAAACACCAACCTCTTTGTTCTTCAGGATCTTCAGTGTGTTTCATTCTGCAGGGTTCTGGATCACTCGTGTTCTCACTGTCCTCTTTAATAAACTCAGTCTCTGCAGATTTCAGCTCTTCCTGATGCTTTCATGCTCGTCTTCACTTGCAGCTGATGGGAATTTACAGCATTTATTGGTGAATTACAGTGGGAGGAGCTTCAATGATGATGAATTACAGTGGGAGGAGCTTCAATGATGATGCGATGAGTTGATCTGCTAAAATCAAATATATCAGTTACTGAGTTTGTTTTTATGCTCATGGATAACAGAATAAAATCATGTAAATTATTCCAAATATAAAACAGTTGAAAGTCTGTTGACACCAATGAAATAAGTTTAAGTGTCAATTTACAGGAGACCTGAAGACTTTAGCATAATAAATGAGGTGAAAACAGGAACTATTGTCATGAAATAAAGAGTGTTTTCAGCAGATCTGTTAATATTGATGAGCCTCAGACTATCAACACTCATTCAACAAGCCATTCAGGATCATCAGCAGATCATCTCACTTTATTTGAGTGTTTGCTGTTAGAGACACATTATTTGAGTCAGGACAGATGATAAAAAAAAGATTTTTCGAATAATCGTTTTTTTTAAATGTGGTCGATTCAAAATCGATTCTCTTTTTCCATATTCAGACACAAAATGTACTGTTTAATGTTATTTCTTAGTATTATTATTCTATATTCATTTTAATACTGATTTCATAATGTATTTTGAAAAGTCAAGAGTATGTTTGTACATGTGTGCTAACGAGAGATATGGGATGAGCTATATTTTGCATAAGTATGTGTGCAATGTAACATGTTCACTGAGCAGAAATGTTCCAATGATGATACTTTAAGTTCTTTACAAGGAAAGGAATTTTTCAACTGATGCAAATGTATCACTAACTGTACGTACACACCGCCGCCGACTTGAGCTGCAAAGAAGCTCTGGCCGCCCTGTCAAAGACACTTGTCAAACAATTTAAATGTATATGTAAGTACGGGGAAGCTTGTTGATGCTTTGGTCGCTCTGACGAAGCAGTGGGACATTTCATGTGTCACAACATGAAATGTCAACAGAAAAAACAAGCAATACATTGACACTAGAAACCTTTTATAATGACAGCATTTTATAACCGTTTTGGTCACATTTGGTAAAAAAAAAAAAAAAAAATTTTAGCTATTATTATTATTATTATTTGCGTCTAGTGCGTGCAATTGGTCAAATCGGCGTTACCGTGAGCAAATTAATTGCATTCCTGCTTAAAACCGAGCGTTCATAAATATTTCCAATAAAAGTTGCGCTCATCCTCAAATGTGTATCACTGGATCATCGCAAAAATGTTGTGTTTAGTGCTGCTATATTGTATTTGCGGGGAAGACGCCGGACTCTGAGATTTTGTTTTGATAGGAACGAAAGTTTACAACGTATGTTTTTCCGGAATCAGCCAGCGCGAAGGACGTCTATTTTCTAAATGGTTGCTGGAGTTCTGCCGCTGAACCGCGTCATAGCTCATTACCATAAAGTTGAGCTACTTTCAACTTTCTAAATGACGCTCTGGTCGCTCAAAACGCGACGCCGATGGATTTGACGCTCCTTGCAGCAGAGAGAAGCCAGCTTCCATTAAAAATGAATGACTTCCGGTAACTTTGGAAGCTCAAGTCGGCGGCAGTGTGTACGTACAGTAATGTATAAGCAGAGAGAGATAGTGGATTGCAAATGTACCACTAAACATAGGGACAGTGTTGTAGTCGAGTCACCAACTGTCGAGTCTCGAGTCCCCAGTGTCCAAGTCCGAGTCACCATTACCTGAGTTTGAGTCTCCAGTGTTCGAGTCAAGGTTGAGTCCGTATTATATTTCAAGAAAATGTAAAATGTAAATGTTAACTAATGTAGTTAACTAAAGTTTAATAAATAGAACATTATTGTAAAGTGTTACCGATTTGTTACACCGATTCAGACGTCTCGTGAGTTCAGTGTTAGACAGATCAGTTTTTTTAAAAATTCATTAAAGTGAATAGTTTCTAAGGAGTCATTAGTTTGCGAATCAGATGTGTCAATGGACGTGTAGCCTACAGTACGCGTTGTGTGATTATATCTGCAGTTAAGGACATCGCACAAGATTTGTCTCAACACAGAAAACATTTCATCAATGGAAAGTTTTTTTCGTTTATTGAAATTGTGGTTTATGCCAGCTGAATGTGTGGAACGCTTTTCAGAGAACATAAGGCAAACTTTTGTTTTTTAGTCAATTTGCTTTGCCCTGTCAGGGCTCTGAAGGTCTATTTGAAGCGATCCACGTCCTATAGGCAGTCAGAACAGCTCTTTGTCTGCTTCGGTGGCCGGTCCAAAGTGGCTCCTGTCACGAAGCAGAGACTGTCTAGATGGATAGTGGATGCCATATCATTGGCATACGCCTCTGTGGGCCAGGGTTGCCCTATAGGCACTAAAGCTCATTCCACTAGAGGTATGGCCTCGTCATGAGCATGGTCCTGTGGGTTTCCCATTCAGGACATTTGTGCGGCGGCCGCATTTGTGGTTGTCACCCTCCACTTTTGTGAGGTTTCTCTTCAGAGCCCTGACAGGGCAAAGCAAATTGACTTCCCTGTCCCCATCGGAAGGGGGAAGAGGCAACAATGAAATCACCTGTGCTCTAAACAGTGAAGAGAGCACCTTGGGCACGTAGCCATGCTTGGGTTTCAGAGTGACTTTAGTCACCGATACCAAACTCTAAACAGGAGGGGCTCACGAAGAGCGCCTGCAAATCTCCCACTCGCTTGATAGACGCCAGTGCCAACAGGAGAGCGGTCTTTAGCGAAAGCGGTTTGAGGTCAACCGATTGAAGCGGTTCAAATGGCGGACCTTTCAAGGCCCTGAGGACCATGGAGAGGTCTCACGGTGGTACAGAGGGAGGTCTGGGAGGATTCATCCTCCTAGCTCCCTTCAGAAAACGTACGACCAAGACATTCCTTCCCATTGATTGGCCAGCCACCGGAGCATGATGAGCTGCCATGGCTGCCACATATACTTTGAGCGTGGACAGGGAACGACCCGCGTCCAGCAGCTCCTGTAGGAAAGAGAGTATCACTGATACCTCGCATGACTGGGGTGTCTATCCGAGCACCAGCTGGAGAACACTGACACCTTAAAATCGTAGAGATGCCTGGTAGACGGGGCTCTAGCTTCAGAAATTGTGTTCAGAACCTTCTCGTGGAGGTCCCGGGGTACCTGTTGATGAGCCACACGTGTAGGGCCCACAAGTCGGAACGGGGGTGCCAGATCGTCCCGTTTGCCTGTGTGAGGAGATCTTTCCTCAGGGGGACAAGCCATGGGACTTCATCCACCATCTGAACCAGCTCTGGGAACCAAGGTCTGGTTTTCCAGAGAGGTGCCACCAGGAGGACTGGGCATCCACTCTCCCTCACCCGTTTGATGACCTGGGGGATCATGGAAACGGGAGGAAACGCATACAGAGGGCAGCTGGGCCACGCATGGGCCAGTGCATCCTGTCCTTCGAAAAGAACACTGCGCAGTGAGAGTTGTTTCTTGAGGCAAAAATATCGACTTTGGCCTCGCCGAACACACTCCAAACCAGACGAACCGTCTGAGGGTTTAGAGACCACTCCCCTGGGGGAGTGTTGTCTCAATAGAGCATATCTACACCCATATTCTGAATGCCCGGGATATGCGCTGGTCTCAGAGAGCTCAAGTTGGGTTGTGCCCACATAAGCAGATCTCTCGCCATGGAGTACAGGTGACCAGACCTGAGAACGCCATGGTGACCTTGGTTGGAGGCATCTGTGAAGACCACTTCCCATTAGGGATGGCGAAAACTAAAAAATGTATTGACCGACCACCGAGCCTCATTAGCCGGTTGAAACCGGTTAACCGATTAGTTTAAAATATGCTACGCTATTTGAAATAACAGCCATTTAGAGCCGCGCCTGCAATTTCGCAACTCTGTCGCATCTCTCCGCCGCTCTGCCTCCCGTTCACACACACGGCGCAGCCCTTACACTCAAGTGACTTTTTTTAAATCCCCAACAGCGCAAAACAGTCCCGCAAAGGCGGAGCCGAGGAGCTTGTATGTAATCGGCGGACAAATGGCTCCTTAGTTTTGAAATGGTTTGGGTACTAGGTGATAGCGTTGAAAATAAAGGCGTTTTTCGAGAGTTAGCAGCTCAT
This sequence comes from Phoxinus dragarum, assembly GCA_033366665.1. NCBI lineage: Eukaryota > Metazoa > Chordata > Actinopteri > Cypriniformes > Leuciscidae > Phoxinus > Phoxinus dragarum. Next base: position 17,172 of record JARPMJ010007320.1, on the reverse strand, counting down.
TTGAAACATTGCCGCGGCTCATTTAAGAAAATGACAGCTCCGAATCGAAGAGACGCCGCTTTAGTTTGAGGTAGTGCTAACAATAATAAAGAAAGATGATGATCATAATCACCTTATCTGTTACCACTAAAATGTAGATGTAATGTATTTCCATATTTAAGCACTGTATCACACAAGTTGCAACTTACATCTGTGTCATTCTGTTTGGTGAAATAGTCCCACACACTACTTTTCTTTGCACGCTTCCTCCTGTCGTCTGCCCTGGCTCTAACCTCGAGTGTGTTAGCCTGTAGCCTTTACTTTTCGCAAACCTTGTGAGCGCACGAACCCAAACGCTGTGACCTCGCGCCGAATGTTTTTATTGGTTTATTAAGTACAAATGGGCGAGTTATGAAAAATTTAGTGAGAGGGATTTGTTCACTTCACACAAAAAGATCTTGGAATGTAACGGCTAACTGTAGTAGCGTTTAGTCCACTTTCTATAATAGACTCATTTAGAGATCACTTCTTTTTTTTTTACCGACTACCAACAACTTTGATCGGTTAACGTTGATACGGTCAACCATCGGTCAAACAGTCTTCGGTTAACATCCCTACTTCCCATGGTCACACCCTCTTGGTACCAGCTTTGATCCCGCCAAGGAATCAGAGTATGCAAACAGCTGTGATTCACCGTAATGCGCATGCTGCCCGACTGCCATGCATGGGCTGGCACGCAGCGCTTGAGCCAGTGCTGAAGCGGGAGCATATGCAGTAGTCCCATATGGAGTACTGGCGATGCGGCTGCCATGAGACCAAGAAGTTTGTGAAACGCTCTGCTGTGCGACGCGCTCTTATAGTTGTAGAGTCTATAACTGTACCCAGAAAGACCACATTCTGGCTGGGTGTTAGTTTGCTCTTGGTCAAATTGATTTTGAGTCCCAGGCATTGAGGTTGAGCCAGAGATGGCACTCAATCACAACCAGGTTAGCCATGTTACGTCCGATAGCCTGCGCGGCAGCCTTGGTAGCATGCAAGGCTAGGTCCGTGGTGCTTCTGAGATCACGGAAGGCCTCAGGGTCCGGGCCAGCTTTGTCCATCGACTGGAGTAGTTTGGCCTGGTAGACCTGCAGCACAGCCATCATGTGCAGGGCAGAAGCAGCTTGACCGGAGGTGGCGAAAGAGCATCCGGCGAGAGCTGACGTGCTGCGGCAGGGCCTACTCGGGTGGGGTCGCTATAGCTCTCCAGCTAGCAGTAGCATTCGGGCAGAGGTGAGCGGCCACGGCCTCTTCGAGGGGTGGCAACGATTCGTAGCCCTTTTCCGCCGCGCCGTCCACGGAGGAGAGCGTTGCGGAAAAGGAGGAGCCCGTGCGTGCTGAGTAGGGAGCACTCCACGTTTTAGCCAGTTCTTGATTGACCCTCAGGAAAGAACGGAGCTGGTCTGTGGCTAGGGGCATGCTGGAGCCCAGTCAGAAACCAGCCGCCCAGCAGACTTTGAGGAGGCTCCTCAGGCGAGGCCCACTCGAGGCCGAGGTCTGCGACAGTCGCGGTGAGGATCCTGAGCATCTCCGCATCCGAGTTGGTGCTAGCTGGGATGGGGGGGGGGGGGGGGGGGGGGGGTCTAACTGGGGGTCGACACTTCCTCGGCAGAAGCAGCGTGGGAAACGGAAGAGTCTGGGGTGCGGTGTCGCCATTCTTCACGAGAGCTAGCCGCGACAGCAGAAGTTGAGTAAACCTGCTATAATGGCGAATTCGGGCTCATTTTATAGAATCTGCCAACCCCGATGGCGGGCTCTGACGTATGTCGGTGCGCTGTTAGCTGATTGGCGCCTTTCGCCATTGGATGTGCAGTTGCAGAGTGAGCCAGTCTCACTGTCTAGCTGTGCAGCTGCAATGCGGTTTACATTTTAAGCTTCAATAAATCTGAGGAAATGAGTTTCCCCCACTGCGTATAGCTACGCAATATGAAGTGACTGTACGAAAGGGAACTACATCAGCACTTCAAAACTTTTTTTTTTGGAAAGGTCTTGAAAATGCTATTAAAAAGTAAGACCTGGACGTGACGTCACGTCAGTCACGCTACTCGATACATGAGCTATAATGAATCAAATTAATATAGCATAAATTCATTGGCTTCTATGCAAACACACTAAATCAACCCGCTCAACCATTATGGCACAAAAATTTAGGCTAGTAGTCAACAGTAGTCATACAGTAGTCAACATCTGAAGTGGGTCAAAACCTTTCATCAAAGTATACCACTTCAAAAGCTGACTACTACTGTATAATATACATTTATATTAAATGGTGTAAATATATGAAAAAATTATTCATATATGATTATTCAATTATTCGTAAATATATGAAATAATATAGTGTAACTTATATTACAATATATTGCATAATACGCAAGGAATCGTCACTTTTCTTACTTATAAGAAATATAAGTACTTATATTAACACTGTACAATGTAATTAGTTGAGTGTAGCCTACTTTAAAACGATTGCCTTTCAGTTCTCAAGGATGTTTTACTCAAAGTTGTGACAGTTTCAGACATGCACAAAGTAACAGTTTTATAAATAGAAATAAACACTCATTTGTATTTAAGAAAAAAAAATGCTATTGTGAAATATTAGACTACAATGTAAAACAGCTGTTTTCTATGTGAATAATAAAGTGTAATATATTCTTGTGGTCAAAGCTGAATTTTCAGCATCATTACTCCAGTCTTCAGTGTCACATGATCCTTCAGAAATCATTCTAATATGATGAGTTGATGCTCAATAAACATTTATGATTATTATCAATGAAAACAGTTATTTACATTTTTATTTCAGGATTCTTTGATGAATGGAAAGTTCAAAAGAACATTTATCAGAAATTGAAAGCTCTAGTTTTGATACCTCGTGTCTAAAGCTCTGTAAGCTGAAAGTGCCACAACATTCATTAAAGATGAATGATGAATAGACACCAACCTGTTTGTTCCTCGTGTTTTATTATTCTCCAGGGTTCTGGTTCACGAGTTCTCCTCAATCTCCTCTTTAACAAACACCATCTTCTCAGTTCAGTTGCTGCACCTCCAGATATTCCTGCTCGATTCAAAACTTCTAGTCACGTCTATGAGGACGATAATATTACAGTCATTTACTGACCAGACTCAAAATTGCCATCTTTCTGCAGTTTTTATAATAGTCTGTGTCATGCCAGTAGCGCGACACAACACCAGAGATCAAGCTGAAAATGAATCTTCTTCCTCTGAGGTTTAATGGCGGTCGGAAAACAAACGAGTGTGACTTACCGCCACACACTGGACTGGAGAGTGAGATGTGGGCATAATCATTTTGTAACTGAGTGGTAGAAGACTTTGCATACTTGTTTTGCTACTTTTCCAAAGTTTGCCACCTGAACACACACATGCATTGCAAGCCATTGAATGACAAACATATAATTGAATGAGCCAATAACTGAGCTTTTTTTATATGCTAATCAGCCACTGTGCAAAACACACACACACACACACACACACACACACACACACACACACACACTCACACACACACACACACATACACGCACACTCACTTCAAAGTCAGATAAAAGTCCTACTGCAAGGTTTATTAATGCCATCATTGTACATTTATTGAGTTATTGTGAGGTTTATTGTTTATTCCTACCCGTTTTGTATTTTGTTTAGTTATGCCTGTATGTAGAAAGTACTACAGTCATCTAGTGGCTATATATATATTTCATGTAATTGTTTTTTTGTTTTGTTTTTACAACATATTTGGCCAGATGTGACCAAAGTAATGCCAAATTGTGAGGGTTTTAGCTGTTTCAACTTACTGGAATGAATACTTTTATGAGCCTTCATTTTTGGTGCATGTTTTGTTCAATTCTTTTTTCTAAATGTTGTGCTTTCAGGCACTGCCTCCTGCTGCCAACTGCGGTGAAAATGAAAGTGAAGTCCGACCAGCTTCAAGCTGTGCAAATCTTGAGGTCAGGGCAGGGCACAACCCGTTCTGTGACACCGGTCAGTAGGGCTGTGCAATATGACCAAAATGTCATATCCCATTTCATATCCCGATAACAATACATATCCCGATATAGATTTTTTTTTGTAAATTAATAAAATATCATGAGTTACCGTTGGAATTTCTGTAACTCATGAAATTTATTTGCATCATAAAGGTTTAAGGAATGAAGAATAAGTTAAAGCTATAGTTTAACTGCTTATTTGATGATTTAAATGATTTAAATGCAATTAGCTGAGATTGGCCAATAATATCGGACGGCCAATTGATCGGTTGGGATCGCCATATACCGTCATATCGCACAGCCCTACCGGTCAGTCATACATTTCTTAGTTTACTGTCATTGTATGTAGACACATGCACTCAGGAATGTGTTTTCTTTGTAATTTTGTAGCTCTTCATCTGGTCGCTTTCTGCTCACGTCTGAGCTGCAACCAAGTGACATGGACCAGCAGTTTAGTTGTGCTTCATCATCTGAAGGCAGTGTTTCTGGAGTTGATTCGGGAATTACAGATATTCCAGAAGATGATCCATTCAGACAGTTAGATCTCTTATATTATACTCAATGTTTGTTAACTGACTGTTACAGGCCATATGGCCACAAAGGCTAGAAAATGTAGATGGTTAAGAGGCATGTATTCATCTCACACATTAATTATCAAGGAAGATGAAGTATGATAATTTATTAATGTGAATCATTCAAACGAGCACTTTTCTTTTAAAAAAAGGACATGCAATTACTACTATAACCAGCAGATGGCGGCAGAGGAGGATTTATTAGCTTATGAGCCATTTCCACTCCCTATTATTAGGAAAAAATTAAGAAGTCATCAAGTCTCATGCAAAACAATGCCTTTTCTTCTAATTGTGCCTGAATTACCCACAATTTTTGTGATTTGGCCCCCAGTGCCATCAAATCAGATGAACTGATTGCTCTCAAGTGTTAGTCTGGAGTCCTCTGCTGAAAACACTCTTTATATTATGTCAATAGTTCCTGTTTTCACCTCCTTTATTATGCTGAAGTCTTCTGATCTCCTGTAAATGTCCACTTAAAGCTCATTTCATTGGTGTCAACAGACTGAGGTATTTGTTTTTCTTTCCATTATTTAGTTTTGCAAGAATTGACATTACATTATAATTTATATTTTGTTGTCTATTAGTATAAAAACAAACTAAGTAACTGATATATTTTGATTTTGCTCCTCCCACAACAATCACTTGGTCAGTGAAGCTCCTCCCACATCAGTCACTTGGTCAGTGAAGCTCCTCCCACATCAGTCACATGGTCAGTGAAGCTCCTCCCACTGTACTTCCCCAATAAATGCTGTAAATCCCCATCAGCTGCAAGTGAAGACGAGCATGAAAGCATCAGGAAGAGCTGAAATCTGCAGAGACTGAATTTATTAAAGAGGACAGTGAGAACACGAGTGATCCAGAACCCTGCAGAATGAAACACACTGAAGATCCTGAAGAACAAAGAGGTTGGTGTTTATTCTTCATTGATTCATGATGCTGGAGAACATTCATGTTAGAAACATTCAAGCACTTCTTCACTTTTAGATAAACAGTTAAACTATAAAAATGGCTACAAAATGTTATTGTTTGTTTGTTTTCAACAAATGGTCATTAAAAAGAGAGGCTTGAGAAACTTTCATCTTGATTGTCAACATCAGGTCAAACTAAATATTATTTTAGCTGATTCATTTTAAATTTTAAAAGCAGTTGCTTAAACCACTTGTAAGATTTTCGGTCCCAATGTGCCCACTGAACAATGACCCAGCGCTGAGGGAGAAAGTTTCTCAACTTTATTGGCACTTTGTCTGAGTATATAAGGATATGAGGGGAGTTGCACAGAGTTCACCAATAAGAGGACATGCCTTCCATCATATAGGAATACAATATATAGAATAATAAGTCCATATATGGTCAGTTTCTGGCTAGTTTAGCCACAAGTACATCGGCAGCCAAGAGGACCTTAGACTGTTATAATGGGGAGAATGGGACCGTTCCCCCTGCTCCCCCATCCTGGCGTAGAGATTCATGATATAGGAAACATTCCTTTACATAACGAGGAACAGATGTTGCCAGTAACTTCTTAGAGAACAAGAAACCCTTCTTTCATATTCTTCATGCTACCATACTAGAATTCCTTCACCGTTATAATGCAGAAGTTTGACCATTAAAAAAGACATGTTGATCTGCTTTATATCAGTTCAGAAATGTTTTCTGAAAACACATGCAATTGCTGTAAAAGAAGCAACTTACTAAACTCAAGGGTCAAGAGCCCAACTAAAGCAAACCATGATCATGATCAATGATGAATAAATCATCAACATCTAAACCTCTGTTAATTCTCACAATAACTTCTGTAGACGTCTGACAGAAATAAAGTCAGTCTGGTTAGTAATAAGTGAAGCTGGTGTAACGAATGGGCAAGAATCATGAGTCTATTTCTCCCTGCACAAACTGCACATTCCTTCTTACCTTTACACTCTGAACTCAGATATGATGTAAATCAAGACTCTCGACAATCTAAAGCACCGTCATGGCTCCGACATGGCTGGGTTTAGATTGCTTTCTGACACTTTCGACCCCATTGAGCCTCTCCAGAGACTAAGAAGACCTCCTTTTTCCAACAAAAAAGGAAACAAAAACCTTGAAAAAATTATATACGACCCCGCCAAATCACACAGATGCCGAATCACACGGGACTAATGGTGCGTTCACACCGGACTTGAATAGCGCGTCAGGCGCGAGTGATTTCAATGTTAAGTCAATGCAAAGACACGTTACGCGCGTAAAAAAATCCTGCTAGACGCGAATGGTGCGAATTGACGAATGAATGAATGTTACGAGCTAATTATTTTATAGTGCTTTTTGTGCATTCACGCGTTTGACGCGAATTCACATCTGCCGCCGAGTTGAAAAATCTGAACTTCTGCGTCAATTTCACGCCGCGTTAACCGTTAACCAATCAGGTGCCTGCTTGCTTCACGTGGCATAAAGTGACAGGATTATGATCGCTCCGATGCGGGACAGCAGGTCATCAAACTGGGCGCGGGACAGGCGTAATGGTGAAAAACTCGCCAAACTGGGTTCGCCCCCGAAGGGTCTGGTGGACCCAAATACGGCGACGATGATCCCTACGCCACCGTTCTGCTCTCCGGAGCAAATACAGAGCGGTGACTCTCTCGATAAATGATCTATCAACATCACACATCTTGTAAAAAGATTGCCGCCAAACGGTTTCGAAACTTTCGCCTGTCAATTTTGCTTCAAACTTATGTTACGTGACGTGGGAATGGACACAAAGTGGTCAAGCGTATAACTAGACGCGGCAGGCCCAAATTTGACGCGCTATTCGCGTCCGGTGTGAACGCACAGTTATATTATCATGGGACCTCTGTGTTCAGCGAAATATGGACGTCATTGGCGGGGGAATTTTTACTTTACAAATTACAGACATGGCCGATTCGCACGGGATTAAGATCACAGACAACCTCCGCAATTATTACAAATTACTAGAGGTCACCAGGTAATACTAATCCAGAAGTTCGTTGAAAAGTTTGTAGGTTTCTTGGCTTCTGGTGAGAAGCGAGAAGAGGTTTTTGAATGTCGTATGACGTTGTGTCATTCCTCTTATACTGAGGGGTGGTGTAGCCCCTCCCAGACACTACGTCACGTCTGCCAGCCAATTGGGGCTGGCGTAATGTAATAGGGCTTCTGAGGAATTGGCGGAAGGGGCGTATCCCATAGTGAGACACCGAAACGTATGCTTGAAAGAGAAACCCCATTGCGAGCCATGCCCATATAAGGACCGAGCTTTGCGAATCAAGGAATGAACGGAGTGGTAGGATTGCGTACATGTTTTTCTGAACTTAACTGTGTTGATCAGAACTAAATTGCGGAAGAAGGATCTCGTGCAAGCAGCATTTGAACTGGAACTGAGAATTAGTATAAAACCTAAATCATATTGAGACTGCTATTTGAGCAGCAGAATTTGATCTATTGTGATTTTATTTTCCGTTCTGTTTTTTTTTTCTTTAAAATTCTATTGTATTTTATTTCATTTAATTTTGGTTTTATATATTATTATTTTTATTTTCCTGGAGAACGTGAGTCAAAAGGGTTATCATTTGGAAGAATTGTTTTCGAATTTAAAACTTCTTCTTAATATTAAATAAGCCAATTAGAAACAATTTGAATAAATACAGTAGGTAAAAGAAAAATAAATTATATACATATATTAATAGAGTAAGGGTCAATAAACTTTATTAGATCGAATCTAAATAGGTCATAAAAAAAAGAAGAAAGAAGCAATTAATACTAGGGATAAGCAAAATAGGAAATATATAAATAAGAGTTATAAGAAGGTTCAAATCTTTACTGTCATCCTGGTCATTATATATATTTTACCTTCCATTATCACCCGGACCAGTCTGGGTTTATTAAAAAATTCAGCAAACCCTTCTATTATAAGGTAAATGATGGAAATAGGGGTCCACGCGCAACCCCCTGCGTTTTTTTATGCAACCATATTTTTTGAAAATCCTTAAAGTGTCTATTTTCAGAATCTGCCAGGTACCAGGCTGAAATAATGTCCCAAATGCTTCGTTTTTAACCCTTTACTGCACCCGACCGGAACCCGAAAAATCAAAAAATGATAACAAAGTGGCATAACATTTGAAGCAAACAACATACAGAGACAAATTAACACATTTTCCCATACAATTCTGACCCCATGAATTTTAATGGAATGGTTATTTTTGAAATTTGACAACATAGTGACCCTATTTCTGGACAAAAATAGCAAAAAATGGCTAATTTTTTTTTGTTTTCTCAAGTGCATAGAGTGATTTTTTTCACAACCTGTTATTTCTTTATCATTCAAGTGTTTATTTTAAGATACAATTGGGTACCAAGCTGAAATAATGTCCAAAATGATTGATTTTTAACCCACCAAACCAAAAAATCGAAATATGAAAGTGGCATAACTTTTGATGTAAACAACTTACAGAGACAAATGGACACATTTGTCTATATAATTCTGACCCCAGAAATGTAATTATTATTATTATTATTATTGCCTTTATTGTCATTGCATATAACAACGAAATTACAATTGCACTTCCCCTGGTGGTGACACATAAACAATATGAGCACTAATACATAAAATATATATATCGTTAGCCTCATAGCATAATTGCCTAAGTCATATTTCAACGTTTTTGGAAAACATGAAAAAACACAATATTTAGAAATCACATTGTGATTTTTTATTGATATTATAACAGTACATTCAACCAGATGTGTGAACAAGTATGCAAAAAGAAAAATATCCATCACCAATTGCCTAACAAATAAAAGTGACTTAGGCAGAACATGCCATGACTTAGGCATTTTTTCTCTTACATATAAATGCAAACATAACATAACAAAAGTTGTTTTTCTCTCCTAAATATAACCAAGATGTGTAACTTGCCAACTAAAACCAAGTTGTTTCTTAATGTCTAACCTTAACTACTGTTTTCCCTTTTCCACCCTTAATCGAAGTTCCACTCAGGTGCTGTGCAAACATAGTTTTTTTATTCTCCTAAATATAACCAAGATGTGTAACTTAACCCTAACCAAGTTGTTTCTTAATGTCTAACCTTAACCACTTTTCCTTTCCCACCAAGTTCTACTCAGGTGCTGTGCACACTCATTTTCACACTGTCTATTGATGAGGGAGGTTGTCATAGTATTGGTGGGGCCACTTTTGGTAGTACTGGTTTCATTGCCTGCAAGTCATTGAATTTCCTGAGAGTAATTGGCAATTGGGCAGGAAAGAGTGGGACCCAGTGGAATGGTTCTTTGGGGATGTTGATTCGCTGAGGCAGGTCTTCCCATTCATACTCAAATTCCAACTTGTACCGGATTTGACCATCAGCCAGTACTGGAGAGCCGGAGGCCATGGACTGTGGGGTCACCAACCTTTTTACCTGGTCGAATAATGGTGACATAGGCCCCAGATATGACAAGATCCCGGATACAGGCGGCTGAAATGAGCTTTCTCCGCAGGGTGGCTGGGTGATCCCTTAGAGATAGGGGTAAGGAGCTCGGTCACTCGGGAGGAGCTCAGAGTAGATCCGCTGCTCCTCCACATCGAGAGGGGTCAGCTGAGGTGGCTCGGGCATCTGTTCCGGATGCCTCCTGGACGCCTTCCTGGGAAGGTGTTCCGGGCACGTTCCACCGGGAGGAGACCCCCGGGGAAGACCTAGGACACGCTGGAAGGACTATGTCTTCCGGCTGGCCTGGGAACGCCTCGGTGTCCCCCCGGAAGAGCTGGAGGAAGTGTCTAGGGAGAGGGAAGTCTAGGCATCTCTGCTTAGACTGCTGCCCCCGCGACCCCGGCCCCGGATAAGCGGAAGAAGATGGATCATGGATGGATGGATGGATGGTATCAAAGAGCACACCCAGGTTCCTAACCGACGACGAAGACTTCACGAGCAGCCATCTTGTCCTTTCAGTCATGACCCAAAGCTCATGACCATATAGTGAGAATAGGAACGTAGATTGACCGGTAAATCGAGAGCTTTGCCTTGCGGCTTAGCTCTTTTCTTCACCACGACAGACCGGTACATCGACTGCATTACTGCGGATACCAAGGCGGATACCTCTTTGATACCAAGTATATGTAAATATACTTTGTACTCTTTGTCTAGTACTTGGAGTATGAGAGAAAAGGCATTTTGAGAAAAAGGCATTTAAAGATTTGTAATGTAAAAAATCATACTTTTTAGTGGAAGCAACTATTTACTGACAAAATATCTTATCAAATCATTAGCAACAACAATACAAACCACCTAAATCACATCAAAACTTATAAACACAGCATTTATGGCCTTCAACTGAGCAGAAAAACAGTCAAAAACACACATCTAAATGTCAGAGTGCATCACGTGATGCATCTGAACCAATCACGCTGTCAGAAATTGACATCAGCCAATGAAATTTTGCTTTTAGGGTTAAACGCCCATTTTACTTTCACGATTGGTTTCTGATAAAAAGGAAATGACCATATTTGGATCCGACAGCATTGTACAGAGAGAGAGAGCTTTCCAGACATGTGCGTGATTAAAAGGAAGCAGAGAGAGATCGCGGTGAGACAGAGATTTAGAGCGCCAACTTTTGTTGAATTTCTGAGAAATCTACGGATGCAAATAGAAAAAGTGTAGTAAAATAAAGACCTAAATGTGTATTTTGGACTTTTTTTCACCACAAGTCTGAAAGAAGACATGTTATTGAAGACAAATAGCCCAAAATCTCAAAATTGACCAGTGGAAAAAAAAACTATGTTTTTGCCTGCCGTGTCTCGCCTTAAAAATTAAAAGTAAATGCTTGAAAAATTACTTCACTTGCCTAAAATTACCTAAATGTCTTTTTATGGTGATGTTCTGACCAGAAATGAGGTAATATTTAGCTAGTGTTTGCTAGCTACTTATCTTGTAGCAAAAAATGTGATTTCAAGTTTAAATACAGTGTATAATACCTTTTGATTGACTGAAATTACATTTAGTGTCTAGAAAATTTAAGAAATATGAACTCTTACCAGATGAAAACGAATCAAACAGAAGAGCTAATACATCACTTCTGGACATCTGTCTTTCCATGTTTTTTGCCATTGTGTTTGTATCAAAACTGCCTAAGTCAAAGAGATGACTAAGGCAGATAGTGTTTTTGGATCCTAATAAGTGTTGTGATTGGCTAAGGACATAGGCAGAAAGGCAGGATGATGCAGCAGTGGAAGGACAGTAAAAATACGCAGATATCACAATTTGGCCAAAAAATGACTTAGGCAATTATGCTATGAGGCTAACGATATATATATTAGGGGTGGAGCCGAACCCGAATACGGTATTCGGAAAGGCACAAATAACGTGTTTTTTACAAATACTTATTTTGAACAAATACTTTTAAAAATATTTGTATTCGGGGAACAAAAAAAAACTTTATATCAAAAAGCTGTGTTTCCTTATGAGACCGCAGTGCACGCCCGGATGAGTGAGTGAGTGACGGACACAGGCTGCTCCACACAGCAACAGAGAGCGAAAAAACTCTTAACTCCATCACTATTTTTGTTGAATAGATTTTCTGTACCTTAACTGGGTTCCTGAGGCAGTTTATAACTTTCGGGAAGCGGAGTTTGATCGGGAGATTATTCCATTACGCTGCATTATTGACGTCTGCAGTCGGGTGCTCTCATGTTCGCTCTGTTTACGTAACGTCAGCTGTTTAGCGCGGTAATTTAGACAATAGGCTGTTGACAGAGTAACGTTAACGTTCGGTTAAAAAAGTTTAAAAATGCTTGTGTATTTGTGTCGAATTGTATGCACATGTGGGGAGTTATATGGTACGTTTAAGTTCAAGGTGTAGGCTGTATGCTTCATAATGTTCACAATGGCAATGTTGGTTTTAACCACGGATGAGGTAATGGCTGTTATGTTATTTTCTTTTCAATGACGTTCATTGTTTCATTGCTGGATTTATGGAAAAACATCAACCAATATTGCATATACATAATTATTATAATGGATATAATTAAAGAATACTTACACTATAACGTAAATTAGAAGGGTAACGCAAAAAAAAATTTTTTTTACGCCTATTTTGAATTTTATCCGAATACAAATACTTTTCCCCCCTCAACAAATACAAATACAGATACAAATAGCGGCTGCTTTGCACACCCCTAATATATATATATATATATATATATATATATATATATATATATATAAGTAAAGCTGCAAGCAGCGATTGCAGGCCCAAGCCGGTGGCACCGCCACCCTGCTGCCTTTAGTTGCACTAAAGGCACCGGGGTGGCGGTGCTACCGGCTTGGGGCCCTCCATCGCTGCTTGCAGCTTTAATTATTTATATATATATATATATATATGCTTGGAAACATCACAGTGGAGCGGTGCTTACTGTGAACGGTACGAACTGTACAACTGACTATTTAAACAGAGCAGTGTAATATTTTTATGTTAGGTTGACTATTTTATTATTAAATTTTATTAAGGCTATAATGAACATGCTGCGATGTCAAGATTGGAATGCTGTGTGTGTGTGTGTGTGTGTGTGTGTGTGTGTGTGTGTGGTGGTGTGTGTGTGTGTGTGGGCTCGATCGAATGGAGACATAAAAACATACTCTGTCATTTTGTTCACACAGGGACATCATTCAAAGTGTTTCTCTATATGTGTGTACACTCGCAATAAAGCACAACATTGTGCTTTGTTAAACTATAAACTCTTGTCAAAACTGTAACCTACAACTGTCACCCAACCAAAATATCACACACACACACACACACACACACACACACACACACACACACACACACACACACACACACACACACACACACAGAATGGCAGAGAGACAGAGAGAGACACAACCACAATATCTGACTTTCTGTTGGTCGGAGCTAATGACTGTAAATTAGAAAGTTGTTCGGCTTGATAAGATCAATATACACGCTGAGTTTTTGTAACTGTAGGTAAAACTATAACTAAGTTATAACACACTTTATGCATCCTTTTTTAATCATAAATTTGTTTCCTCACCACGGCCAAACCGTTCGAGATATCAAAAATCCCCTGGCAATTTATCATCTTCCATGTCTTGACTTCATGCTGACCGAGTTTCGTGGTCATCGGATGAATTCTCTAGGAGAAGTGTTTCAAATGCGAGAGCAAGCGTTCTCCAATCAACCCGTAATAGCCGACTTCCTGTTGGGCTGGCGTAAAACTTGACCCAGGGAAAGTTGTTCGGCCCGATTAAATCTATATGTGTACCGAGTTTCATATTAATTCATGCAAGCGTGTTTGATATACGGACAAGTGTTCGAATCCCATTCCAGGGGGCGCTGTCGAGCCCCCCCGCCACGCCCGGGTACCAGCTTCAGCCTGGCCCTGATGGGCCGCGGGTTCTGACCTGTGTGCAAAATTTCAAGAGTTTGAGCACGTTAAGGCCCTCAAAAGTGCCAGAGATTTTGCACACAGCAGAGAAAGGGTTAAACTAAACTAGCCCCCCTCCTCACACACACTCACACACACAGAGGGGCAGAGGGAAAATGCTCCAAAAAGTACACATTCAAACCAAAATATCTGACTTCCTGTTGGTCATGGGCTAATGACTGTAAATTAGAAAGTTGTCCGGATCGAAGAGAAGAATATACGAGTTTTGGTTACTGTAGGTAAAAACTAATACCCCATTTTTGACTAAAGGTGGCGCTACTGAGCCCCTTACCACGCCCGTTTCTGAAACTTTGCACATGTCTATTAGACAATAAATGTGATATGCATGTTGAGTTTCATGCCATTTGAAGCATGTTGAGAGCCTCAAATGCATCCAAAAAGAATATAAAAGTTTAAAGCGTTGCCATGGCGACAGTATTAAAGATATCAATAATCCTTTCACAGGTCTACATCTGTCGTGTGTTTACATTATACAGATGAAGTTTGAAGCAAATCGGGGTAAAAATAAGAGGGTGAATTCAAAGCATTTTGAAAGTGACACACTTCCTGCTGCCAGTTGGTGGCGCTATAACTTTGACTCACAATAGTCACATCCATGTGATCGGCCTCTTACAACAAACACACTGCTGAAGTTTCATCAAGATCAGTTAATGTATGAGGATGTTATAACACACTTCCTGTTTCCAATATTCGCCATAAATTCGTTTCCTCGCCACGGCCAAACCGTTCGAGATATCAAAAATCCCCTGGCAATTTATCATCCTCCATGTCTTGAGTTCATGCACACCGAGTTTCGTGGCGATTGGTATGAATCGTCTAGGAGGAGTATTTTAAATTCCATTGAATGCGTTTTTCTAACTAAAAAGTCAGAGCATGAAGGATATATGAACCGGTGAGATCTATAAGTGTACCGAGTTTCATAGTATTTCATGCAAGCGTGTTTGATTTATGGACCAAGTTTTCGGACCCCGTTCCAGGGGGCGCTGTCGAGCCCCCCTGCCACGCCCGGGGTACCAGCTTCAGTCCGGCCCTGATGGCCGCGGGTTCTGACCTGTGTGCAAAATTTCAAGAGTTTTCGAGCACGTTAAGGGCCCCAAAAGTGCTAGAGATTTTGCACACATCAGAGAAAGGGTTAAACTAAACTAGCCCCCCTCCTGACACACACTCACACACACAGAGACGCAGAGGGAAAATCCTTCAAAAAGTACACATTCAAACCAAAATATCTGACTTCCTGTTGGTCTGAGCTAATGACTGTCAATTAGAAAGTTGTTCGGCTTGATAAGATCAATATACACGCTGAGTTTTGAAACTGTAGGTAAAACTATAACTAAGTTATAACACACTTTATGCATCCTTTTTAAATCAAATATTTGTTTCCTCGCCACGGCCAAACCGTTCGAGATATCAAAAATCCCCTGGCAATTTATCATCCTCCATGTCTTGACTTCATGCTGACGCGAGTTTCGTGGTCATCGGATGAATTCTCTAGGAGAAATGTTTCAAATGCCAGAACATGCGTTTTCATACAACCCATAATAGCCAACTTCCTGTTGGGCTGGCGTAAAACTTAGAGGCACGAACGTTGTTCGGCCCGATGAGATCTATAAGTGTACCGAGTTTCATATTATTACATGCAAGCGTGTTTGATTTATGGACATGTTTTCGAATCCCATTCCAGGGGGCGCTGTCGAGCCCCCCTGCCATGCCCGGGGTCCCAGCTTCAGTCCGGCCCTGATGGCCGCGGGTTCTGACATTTGTGCAAAGTTTCAAGAGTTTTTGAGCATGTTAAGGTCCCCAAAAGTGCCCAAAAGGTAGTAAAATAATAATAATAATAATAATAATAATAAAGAATAATCCTAAGAAAAACAATAGGGGCCTTCGCCTTTTCAAGGCTTGGGCCCTAAAAATCCTTAGTAGAACAATAGGGCTCTGCGCCCTTTCAGAGCTTGGGCCCTAATTACAGTATTTCACAATTGCTAAAACACATTTCTTGAAACCTTCACCCATATTCTCAAAACTTTAAACACAAAACCCAGTATTTAAACTACATTCACAAAACCCCCGACTCTTCTGGCAAAATCAAACACTTGCCTCAAAACCATTTGATCTGTGCTCAAAATCAAACAATGCTTTCAAAACATAAACACAGCCAGTCAATATATAAACACTCATCAGCATTCATTAGACACTACATCAAAAAATTGACAACACAGCGTCCAGGTCATGTACAGTTACAGATAATTTTTTTTTATTGCATATAGAAAATTATTTGCCATAAATACAGTTTTTACCAACTGCTTACACACAAAATATTTTCATGTCACACGATTTTTGAAACCTCTCACTCAAAATGCAAAACGTCTCGGTTACGTATGTAACCCCTCGTTCCCTGAAGGAGGGAACGGAGACGTAGGGTCGTGACCGACCAATAGGAATCTCGCTAGAGAGGCAAAATCTACTTCGAGTGAAACTTAACAAGCCAATACACATTGGCGTGCAATCATTTGCATCAGCTGCGCAGTCTCGCAGCGCGGGTATATAACGAGCAGCTGGTGATTGCACTGTAGTTTTTTTGCTGAGGAGCCAAGCCTGATAACCTGGCCACCCCGGCGGGCGGCAGCAGATGTGGCGACGGGACCTACGTCTCCGTTCCCTCCTTCAGGGAACGAGGGTTACATACGTAACCGAGACGTTCCCTATCAGTCGGTCACTACTACGTAGGTCGTGACCGACCAATAGGAATCCCTACCAAAGCGCCACAGCTGCTGCACCCCATCCAGCGCCCTGTGCAAGCCTCTACACCTTCTTGCCTGGAAGGGACGATAGGAGGAGGCTTACACAGAGAGAACCTGTCACTGTTGTTCTGTGATAACCCATACAGTGAGATTATTGGATAACACTGGGAAAGCGTGCGCCGAACTGAAGGAGGGGAACGCTGCGGAAGCCACATTCTCAAGGAGTTAAGTGGAGATAACATGTGGACTAACCCGAGGGTTGTACAGCATAAGA
Source organism: Phoxinus dragarum (assembly GCA_033366665.1). NCBI lineage: Eukaryota > Metazoa > Chordata > Actinopteri > Cypriniformes > Leuciscidae > Phoxinus > Phoxinus dragarum. Next base: position 127 of record JARPMJ010007320.1, on the reverse strand, counting down.
GTAATGGGTGACTTAGCCCAAGGGAAAAGACACGGGCTTCCGTTTAGGAGCAGCCGTGGAGAATATACACATATGGGATCCCCGAAGGGGTCACACATATGGGACCCAGCCTAAATCCGGTTCTCAA
>JARPMJ010007319.1:0-43962 GCA_033366665.1 Phoxinus dragarum | reverse complement strand
TATCTAGACTCCCTTAATCAATTTTCAAAAGCAGGTCTCTACAGTGTGTAAGCATAAGTGCAAAATTGCTGCATGCAAATGTGAAAAATAAAACTATTTGGAGCAATTACGCCGTTGCAAGTGACATCTGACATCCAGATCAAAACTGATTTTTTTCAACAGATCTTTGCAGATCACTTTGCAGGCAAATTACGCTTCACACACTGCGATTTTCTGCTTTTCTGTTGCTTTGCATCCAAGTCAATAAAAAAGTAAGTGTGTTTGCAATTTCTAATGTCAGGATAACTGAAAATATTAAGCATTCAGAAGTGAAGGTGTCTAAAGTCCTTATTCACATATTAAATGCATGTCTTTGACTGCGTCCATAAAAAAAAAATGTGATAAGAATTTTAATATCAGCCTTACGTTTTATTTTTCAATACAAACATCTGCTGGTACATATTGATTTAGCTCCATTAATAACCTACTAAACACTGAATGCATATTTGCAATCATCTGAGGATCAGCTTTTCATTTTTATGTATGTTTTACTGTGGCTGTAGCGCCAGGGAATATTACCTTGGGAATACAGAGGTTCAGCTTACTCCTTGCCTCTGTACATCCACTTGTTAATACATTTATTACTCTTCTTTCATGTTCCACTTTCGAATATATATATATTTATATATCGCTCCTCTCACAGGCAGGTCTTTGTGAGGAATGTGGGTGTTAACTTGCTCTACAACAAAGTAAGACATTTCAAGAGGTTGAAATCCTCGGCTGCGCACACACAGATTTCAAACAATGCTCTCGTCTCGCTGTTTGATGGGTTTTATGAAATGTACTACTCGCGAACAAAAGAACAAATTCACTTCCCGTCACTATTACCGAGCCATTACAAAAATAAAACCTTTCTCAACAAGATTAAAGCAGTTGGAAATGAGACATCAGGGATTTATTTTACAGATGAGTTGCTCTGGACACTTTGAATTACAGTACTCACCTCATGTATGTGCCAGTATTTGTAAATTGCTTTTTCTATTTTTATTCAATATGCTTACTTTGACCCTTCAGTCAGTCGCAGCCCTGTCGTCCCTATAGCTTGTTTAAACATAAATTGGGAGCTTTGTACGATGGCACCACTTGAGAAAGATTTGAGGAAAATAATTTAGTACAAGTGAACTATGGAGGAGGAAAACGGAGGAAAATGAATCCTGTGTAGTCGGAGTTTATATTACACTAAATCAACGCTCAAATTTCCGTTAGCACTGTGGCAGAAACATAAATAACACAAAAATCACATCCTTATCGCTACTAGAGTTATAAAAATGTCATTCAGGCTTCTCTAATCTGTCATCGTAAGATTGCTAACATGTCGACTAGCGCCATGATCAACAATGAGGTTCCTGTGGACATACCATAGTTTACTAGCTTATGGCATAGTTCCTAAATAATAATTGCATATATATATATATATATATATATATATATATATATATATATATATATATATATATATTTATATTTATTTATATATATATATGTGTGTGTGTGTGTGCATACACACACACACACACACACGTTATATGTACACACACATTGCCATTCAAAGGTCTGGGATCGGTAAGATTCTTTAAAAAAATAATAATAATATTGTTAAATATGACAATTTCTGTTTTCTATGTGAATATATAGTAAAATATAATTTATTCCTGTGATCAAAGCTGAATTTTCAGCATCATTACTCCAGTCTTCAGTGTCACATGATCCTTCAGAAATTATTCTAATATGATGATTTGATGATCAAAAAAACATTCATCATTATTATCAATGTTGAAACCAGTTCTGTAAAATTTTTGTTTCAGGATTCTTTGATGAATAAAAAGTTATATTTTATTTATTTGAAATATCATCTTTTGTAACATTATAAATGTCTTTACTGTCACTTTTGACCAGTGATCACTTCGACGGAAGTGAATTAATCAAAACTTTAGCTGGAAAATAACATTATTCAAGAACCGCTATAAAGACAAAACAATCTGTTACCTTAAATGATCAGTTTATCTCTGTAAAGCTGCTTTGAAACTATCTACATTGTTAAAAGCGCTATATAAATGAAGATGACTTGAGATCCATTTAATGCATTCTTGCTGAATACAAATATTGATTTATTTTATTTATTGTGTAATAATATTTCACAATATTACTTTTTTTTGGTATTTTTAATCAAATAAATGCAGTATGGTGAGCAGAAGAGACTTCTTTTAAGAACTTTAAAAAAATCTTACTGATCCCATTTTGCACATATACTGTATATATATATATATATATAAAATGTGCAATATATAAGTTAGGGGTAATCAGTCTTCAGTATAAAATCAGGCCGATCTACGTTATGTAACTGACTTGGACTTGATGACTAAATTGTAAGACTAGTCTAAGTTTATGCCGTTCATGCAAGCGGCTCCAGTTAGGATGCTGTCTGTAGGCAGTAGACACCACGGCAGCTCACTAGGTTTAGGAACAGAGCAAATGTCAGATCTAAGAGGCAGTCATTCTTCTCTGTGTAATCTGAATTGTCACAGAATTACTTGTATTTATATTACAGGGATGTTTGGAGACAGCCTAAGGCCCGAAAGCTCAACTTCCACCGATTGACTTCTCACAAAACCCCCTTTTGTTTAATTTACCACTGTCTGCTGGTCTACTTTACGCCTGGAAAATCTTAGATTACGCTGACCATTGTCACTCATTTGAGTTGCCAAACAAAAGCAGGCAAGACGGATTGATCGCGAGCTGGACTTCATTACACGGGATATTCTGAAGGTGCATTCACTCTCTGATGATACTAATAATGTGATGCTCTCTAAAAGAAGTGTGTACATGACGTGGTGTCGGTGGCTTTATGGGTCGCAGGGTCACAGACAGCAGGGAAAAGCTATTTTAAATGCATATAATAAAACGCAAAAATGAATGGTTAGGGAAGTGTAATAAGTCAAATGATTAAAAGTATGGAGAAACAATGACAGCAAAAGACAACACCAAACTCGACTTTTGAGGAAATTCATCTGGCATTTGATAGAAACTCATGCTCTCAACCTTGAAATCATGAACAAAACCCCACAAAGTGAGAGAAAATACGACTCAAAATACATTGAATATGGTTTCACTTGCAGCTGGGATAAATAAGGTTTGTGTTGATGACAATATTGTCCATTTGCTAAAACATTTAAGCCACATTTGTTCATCCAGCCTATGTGATTTTGAATTATTGTTAGGCGTATGAAGTTTATGGCAATATCAAAACATAATCAGCATTTGATTTGAAGGATTTTTTTGTTTTGTTTTACACGATACAAACTTCCTGAAGCAGAAACCAGTGATTTACTAACACATGCTTTGTACAAACTCCACTATCACACACAAACACAACGAGCTATACATCTCAAAAAGATAACGCTCAACTCGGTCTTCCGTACATCCAAGCACAGACTCATCTGAATGATGAAAGATACGGCATACTTCCTCACCTATTACAAGCTGAAACCTGACAGTAATTACTGATCATCTGTGCTCGTCTAATGGCTCTGTTAGTTCTCCGAGTGATCAACACAGCGAGTTGGGCTGGAGGAGGGAGCGGGCGAGAGAGAGAGCGAGTGAGTGTGCGCCGGCGATACACTGCGGTGTGTAATTTCAGACACTGTGATCATGGCCAATGAGACAGAGAAGCTGACCTTTTTCGGATCTATTAATCTGGCTAGCCTCGGCCGATTTTAAGCAAACAGCGGCGAGCTTGCGCTCTGTCTGTCCAATTTCCCAGTGCGTAAATTGGACAGCCGCTCGCACCATTCTCAATTCATTACTGTGCTGCTGAAAGGAAGCTATGAGGTGGCGGAGAGGTGTGTGTCCTGATGTGTGTGTGTGTGTGTCGACTAGGGATGTGCAGTTTGGTCATTTTGACTGCTCAAATACTCAATAGATAAATCAGATGAGTAACCAGATGGAGTTCTGTCTATATTTCAGTTGTTAATTTGTGCACATTTCCACCAGAAAAGAAAAACTTCGGCCATTGAATTGTGTCTTTTGTCATTTTTATTTTGTTTTCATCTTGCTCTCCAGTAAAATGATCCAAACATCCCTTAAACAAGTTGAAATGACTAAATTGCACAGGCTACTATTTTAATAAACATGCTTTTGAATACTTTTATTTTTCTTACAACATTAGCAAATAGATTTACAAATCAAGTAACCTTTATTTATATATTTAAAACCACAGATTGTTTCAAAGCAGTAAACAGTGATAACAGGATTATCACTGTACGGAACAAAACTAAACAAAAGATTGCACAACAGACAATTTTGTAAGACATTAGAAGTAAATATATGTTTTAACAATATTTAAAGTAGGTATTTCTAGTAGAAAACAAGACAAAAATGCATAGAATTAAAAAAGACTAAATAATCGAGATGCAATGCATCAGCCAAAGAACACAGAAATACTGATTTTAAGATTTTGTTTTTGCAGTGTGCTATTCTTATACATATGCATCAGATTGCATGATGTCTTGTTTTTTTTCAGCATCTCACACCGTATGCATTAAAATGTACCACTCAAAATGACAATCCAAATTTTATTTTTAATGTTTGAAAAGTTTCAATTAAACAACAAATACATAAATAAATGTCACTATCAAATCACTATAGTACCAAGCAGTGCTAGTTTAGTATCATTGATATTCTATTATAGTTTGTATTCATATTTCAAATGAGATTTTATTTTTAGACTTTCTTTATCATTTTCATTTTAAAGTTTAACTTCTATACTTGTATATATCATTTAGCAGAATTCCTTTGCATTAAAGTCCAGTTTTAGCCGGTTCTCGTCTGGTGTTTTGCGCGGGTGGATGGATGGATGGATGATGCGGTTGCCCTAGGAGGAAGCTGTCATAATTGAAACGTGGCCTAATCAGACTCATTACCATTTTGGGCAATTTGCACCACCAAAGATGCTTATTAGGTAACTGTGTTTAATAAAGCGCTCTTTAGAAAGCTAACAGTAATGAGCTCTTTAAAGTCAGCTCGGAGTGTGATTATGCCAGTGGAAGTGTTTAGCCTGCCGCGCACAGACTGCTACATTTAGTCTTGTGCAATGTCATAATTAAGCCATGCAACCTGCTTTCACTGGCTCACAATGGATGCGGCTGCGGCCTGTAAAACCCGGGAAAATATTTATAATTACTGATCATTACAGCCCAGGGATTTTTATCTGCGGATGTAAACACAATTATGAGAGCCTCTTGCTTTCATGTGCCTCAAACAGAGGACTCCATATGACAAGCGTGCAAATAGTGTGGACACACATTAATTACATTTATAAATAAAAACAAAGCTCGTGTTTTTGTTTCAACGCTCCACAGATCGCCTTTTCTCTTTCTCCTCTTTTAGTGCACGCCTGGGATGTGCTTCTAATTCAATCGCTACTGGAAATTATTATGGCAATTCATCTTACATATCAACTTAAAAGGTAATTTGAAAATCCATGTCGTCCTCGTTCAAATGCTGGCAGAGACTAGAGGTCATCGTTTAGCCCCTAATTTACTGAAGAAATGTAGAGGAGGCCCTGTGACTGCGGTGGAGCGGACGTCTTCCTGACCGCACGAGTGCCATGATGGAGGACGGCATTGATGGACGGCTCTTTTTCATATTTCGGTTTTAATTTTTCGGTTTCCAATTTGGCTGGACGATATAATGAGTTCTTGTGAAGTTTATGCAGCCAAAACAAAATTAGACAGTGTTGAGAGTAGTAAAAATTTTGTTAGAGTTACATGTTTATGAATCAAACTACCGATGGATGGATGGATGGATGGATGGATGGATGGATGGATGGATGGATGGATGGATGGATGGATGGATGGATGGATGGATGGATGGATGGATGGATGGATGGATGGATGGATGGATGGATGGATGGATGGATATTTAGATAGAATGATAGATAGATAGTTAGATCGATAGACAGAGCAAGATATAGATGGGACAATAGATTGATAGAACGATAGATAGATAGATAGATAGATAGATAGATAGACAGACAGACAGAGCAAGAGATAGATGGGACAATTGATAGAACAATAGGATAGATAGATGGGACGATAGATTGATAGAACGATAGATGACAGATAGATAGAACGATAGATAGATAGATGATATATAGATAGATGATATATAGATAGATAGATAGATGATATATAGATAGATAGATAGATGATAGATAGATAGATAGAACTACAGTGTATAGATAGACAGACAGAATGATAGAAAGACACACAGATAGATCAGCGAGTACTACTTTACACACACACACACACACACACACACACACACACACACACACACACACACACACACACTCTTTTCTAATTAGTTAATGAGCAACAACATCAAATGAAGTAACACACCTGCAGAGTCACACTGCCTTCTGGGCGCTATAATTTAATCAAGCCGTCTAAACACAATTAATCAATTAATTACTCTTAAATACATGTCAGAGACTGAAGTCCATCATTTAGTGATTTGGATAATTGTGGGAGTAAGAGCAGAAACATGACAGGGAAATAACCGGGTCGATGACGAGCCCATGAGGTGAAGATGAAGATGAAGACGAGGATCGTGAACACAAGCTGACAAGGTCTTGAAGATCTAGTCTTTGTATTCATGGCAATTCCACGAATATTTAAAATGCATCTATAAAATTCTCACTGAAAATATTTGACTTGATATTTTCCTTAGACCTTCGATACACCAATTATTTTCAAGGTACCGCTATTTTACCGGTACCGGAGTAATTGAAAAAATTAAAACATGAACTTTATATAAGTAAATAACAGTTTTCTGGTTGTCTGATCACATGACATACATTTTTTGGTTATACTAACCATATATAATATATAAAAAATATATTTACATATAACCGCACAGTTACACCTCCTAAACATTTTAAGTTTAAGACAAAATAAAATGCATTAAATAACAGAAAACATGTATCCGTGTCTGAAGTGTTTTGATGCATAAGCATTTTTGAAGTATAAATTGATAGATTCACATCACATGTACTGTACATCCCTTCCACGCAAGCCCGGCTCTCACAACTAGTGTGAGTTATTGCTGAAAGCGTTCTCCTCAATCACGCGGTGGTTTCAGAGAGGACGTCGTCACACTGCGCCTGCGCTGGCACTGAATAGCTAAAGCACAAAACTCTGTTTTCTTTCGGCAATGCAGCTGCATTTTCATTCCCACTGACACGCAGACCTTCAGGCTTTTTCCAGCATGTCTGTTTAAATTTTCAGACTGACCTCTCTTCTGCATTTTTCCGCAGATCTGTGTATCTGACTCGAAACTCCTATAGCTGAACACACAACAGACCTTTTACTCAACACCAGGTTTATGAGGCCGCCGTCCGTGTGACCACCTGTACAGCTGAGAAAACGCATTCAGAACCAACATCATGAAATCAGACCGATTCCCGGATCATTCAACTGACGTGAACGTTTTAAGATTGAAGACTGACATCCAATTCATATTAAAACGTCATTACTTTACCATAAGTATCGCTAAACAAAGCTGCAAAAATGAACAGGTTGTCCAAACACTCTGCCATTGGCCGACCAAACAATGTCCCGCCCCCCAAATCACGCTATTGGTTTGAATGAGTGTTGCCAAAATAAATTGATGTAAATATTTATGCAAAAAAATAATAATTTGTTTAGGTAAAACAAAAGCGCACATGGCTAATAATCTATTAATATGTGCATGTGATATATATTTTCCTTGGTTATAAATAAATAAAAAGTATCAAATCATCATATTATAATGATTTCTGAAGGATCATGTGACACTGAAGACTGGAGTAATGATGCTGAAAATTCAGCTTTGATCACAGGAATAAATTATATTTTAAGTATATATATATATATATAAAAAAAACATTATTTTAAATTGTAATAATATTTAACAATATTACTGTTTTTTCCCCATATTTTTTTATCAAATAAATGCTGGCTTGATGAGCATTAGAGACCTTTTTCAAAACATTAAACATATAATGTAATGTTATACATGTTATGTTATATATACATATTTAACCAGACAGTGTGTGTGTGTGTGTGTGTGTGGGGGGGGGGGGGGCGCCAAAATGTCAGTTTTCTGTGATGGGTAGGTTTAGAGTATACATATATGTTTTATTACAATATAATATATAGGATATAATATAAATGTATACACAAATTCAATTTAAATGATGGCAAATGAGATTAAAAATAATATTACTTTAATCCAGAAATGGTTTAACACTTAAAGTGGACATGACGATTGGGGAATATATTAATGTGTGTGGTATAAAATTATGAATAATAAAACAAATTATTCATAAAAAATATATTACGTCACACACATATTTACATGTACTCACACACACAAAATACATTTTAAATGATGGCAAATAAGGTTTAAAACTTGTGGTAACACTACAAAAAGGTTTCATTAATTAACTACGTTAGTGAACTAATGATAAACAATACTTCTACAGCATTTATCAATCTTATTTCATGTTAATTTACTAATACATTATTAAAACAAAAGTCGTAATTGTTAATATTAGTTAATGCACTGAGAACTAACATAATAAAAATACAGCTGTTGATTTGTTTGTTCAACTAACATTGTTAGTTGACAACAAATATATTTCTCATTGTTAGCTTACTTTAATACATTAATGCTAATAAATGAAACCTTACTGTAAAATGTTTAGGCAACAACACTATACTGTTAATCAGCCAAATGAACAATTATTGAAGGATGCGATAGCCTAAAAATGGCCAAATATCACATTTACGACAACTCTGCCTCTCCGTAACCTTGTCAAGAAGAGTCTGTCACAAAAGAACAGTTGGTGTGGTTGACCACACTAACACACCAACAACCTGAAGTGGTCAATCCGTCAATATGTTTGCGAGTCTTGCATATGCGCGGCAGCGAAGCGAAGCTGTACTGAAGAAACTGGAGGCGGATAATGTGATAATTTCTGTCTAATGTACCATCTGCTATTGTATCAATGTCACCGTTAGCATGAAGCAGATTTACTTTCCGTCTGTAGCCTGATGCTCTCGAAGGCTTTCAGTGTGGACTGCCAACACACACCAAACAACACGTATCCCATGCAGACAAACAAGAGGACTGCTGGGAAACCAAAGGCCCAAATAGAAGCGTACCTGCCAGAGAAACGTACACTGTGTACTTATCTTTAATGTGGTCGGGCCTGTCAGTCAAGCAGTCAATTTCTAGAGACAAGGCCACTCTTTGTAAATCAGCGTAATATTCACGATTCAATTCTGAGGGAAGACGGAGCGCAGACGGCGTGGACTGTGACAGAGCTGTAATCATTTCAATCTGGTAAACACCGATTATGCCTCTCAAAGCGTCTGGCTGTTCAACTGATACAGTAGTCTCGTCTCTTCTCCTGCACGCTCGGTGAAACCAGACACGCTGCGGCCGGAGTTTCAGCGCAGGTGTCGCACGCCATTTCAATCAAATCCTGTAAGCAAGCTCCACGTTCATGATGCGGGACATTTTTATACTACAATACATAGGTGAGAATTAGTAAATGAATCCACAAAGATAAAGTCAAATCAATCATTTTTAGCGTTCAAGGGCTCCAGACTGCGGATAAAACTATGGTTGAATGCTTCATTTCTATGCAAATCTTCAAACACTGCAATGTACATCTCAAAAATCTGCCAAAAAACTGGTCTAATTTTGCAAGAAAAACAGTGCTTCTAAAATAAAAAAATTAATAAATTATCAAATAAATACAATATATTTTTAAATAATGAAATCTGATCAAATATATATATATTTTTTATTAAAAAGTTGATCAAATAAATAAAATATAAAAATATCTAAAATATAAAATATCAAAATAAAGTAAAAGTTCCATTGTTCCATTGTTGCCATTGTTTTTATTCTAAACTTGCATTCATTCCCAGAGTCTGCAGTCTCAAATGACCAGAAAAGACAAAAACACACACAAAAAAAAAAAGTAAAAATTGAGAAAAACAAAACCATATGGAGATACAAACTTTCAAATATGGACATTCTGTACACGCCTGTAATGTGACATTCTGAAACAGGGTATTCAATGAGACTGAGGAACAAACTAGGTGGGACTTGATTTGATCCATAAGGAATTGATTGAAAACTGGAAGCATTTACATTACAATTTCACAAACATGCATGTGATCAGCTAAAGAACAAAAGAAAGAAGGAAAGCCTGACACCCCCACAGACTTATACACAAATCTTATTACACATCTGGGAAGATGATGCAAATGCAAATTATAAGTAACTCAAAGTGAAATACAGCATTTACAGAGAAGCAATTACTGAGAATCGAAACTGAAGTGCTGTGCTTTACTCTGAAACATGCAGCGTGTCAGACGAAACATTTATGGAATCACATCAAAACTAGGGCTGCAAAACGATTAATCGCAACTAATCGTCATAAAAGTTGTTGTTTACACCATATATGTGTGTGTACTGTGTATAATAATTATGTATATATAAATACACAAACATGCATGTATAATTTTAAGAAAAAAATCTATTTATATATTAAGTATTTATAATTATATATAATATTAATTATATTTAAATATAAAAATGTATATAAACATGTAAATATTTTTTAAATATATACATGCATGTGTGTGCATTTATAAATACATAATTATTTTACACAGTACACACATATATATGATGTAAACAAAAACTTTTATTCTGCAAACGATTAGTTGCGATTAATCGTTATGCAGCCCTAATCAAAACCATTGCGATTTGATGATCACACTAAGCCATATTACATTCTCACACAACCATGCATTGTCATAATTCATAAAAAAAAGTTACCAGGCAACAGGCGAGTAAAGCCGTTTCAATGCTGATTTTTACTCGCATTTGGTGCTTTGAACCTGGGATAAATCCTGCAGATGCCGACGCAATCCGTGCATCATGAAATATATGTATTTGAAAACGTAACATTTTCCATTTTATTTTGTAATTGTACTAGGGATGGGCAATGATTAATCACGATTAATCGCATCCAAAAAAAAAGGTTTGTCTTTACATAATATATGTATGTGTACTGTGTATAATTATTTTGTATATATAAATACACACACAAGCATTTATATATTTAATAATTTTTATTTATTTCTATATAAAATATTTATATTTATATATAATATAAATTATGTATAAATATATACATGCAAATAGTTCTTAAATATATATATATATATATATATATATATATATATGCATATGTGTGTGTTTATATATACAAAATAATTATACACAGTACACATACATATATTATTTAAACACAAACTTTTTTTTTGGGATGCGATTAATCGCGATTAATCGTTGCCCATCCCTAAATTGTACCCCATACTTTTCAGGTCTGAAAGTATGGAAATCCGTATAAATACAGAAAAAAGTTAAAAATTGTAAAACAAATAAAATAATAATCACACCACTGACAAACCTAAAAAGCGTTAACTTGTGGGCAGTCGCTGCAGCTGTAGTTCATGATATTCCCATTTTCAGCTCGGTTGCCTGTTCTGACGGCGACATTAAGGGCAACAGAATCGTCTCATTTGCTTCGGTCTCATCCATCAGTCTAACTACAGTGAGCTAATTATTTAGCCCATAACCCAGACATGATGCACATTACATCGGCTGAAAGATAAATCATTACACATGCTACGCTTTCTGATATTAAGTGGTTTGTAAGTACAGTGGATGCATCATATTTCAAGAGCAGACAATATACACAGACGTGACGGCAGCTAGAGTAATGACCACCCATTATCTTATATTGCTTGCAATAATAATTTTCAAGAGACTCGTTTCATGAAGGGTGGTCCATCAGATGTTTAGGACAAAGACTTTCCTACGTAATCCAAAAATCGCTTTTTAAAGGTCGTTAAATGAAGACACGGATAAAACCCTTGGGGGAGGTTATTTTTACATCTAAAACGCCACAGAACATCATATGCGTTTTATAAATATATCATCTGTTATACACCGCCGCGATAATGTTATTAAAACACGGCTCTGTCTGTAGCAGGAATAGACAAGAGACATACAAATAAAAACTAAAAGAGAAAAGGACCATTCAAAATATGTCACATATTCGCAATTATTTTTCTGGCAATAGTGGGAAGCATGCATTGATTATTTTAAACAAACTAAGATATTTACAAAAAAAAGATGTGTATGCATCTTTTTAGCATTAATCAAATGATCGATTACATAATCAAAAGGCTGAAAATTAATCTTTTTTTTTTTTTCGCTTTAATAAAATACATATTCCAAGACCATGATATTCAATAGCATTGATTTGGCCATGGCTATATTAACTACACTGTGAGCGACACTGGCAGAGACAGCAAACTAATGTCTGGCCTTGATAGCCATCATCTTAAAAACACTCTAGACTGTCAGATCAATTGAAAAGAATAATACAAGATAAAATAATAAATAAAAGATGGTAAAACAGAAAAGGCAAATCTAGTTACAATTGATACCGAAGTGGAAACCTGATGAATGGTACAGGTCTTGAGAAGAGCGTCATGCCCTTGCCCACCACAAAGCTGTGTTTGTAACTTGAGAAAAACTATTATAGAGGCTTTAGAAAAATGTTTTTTTTTTTCAGTACTATGAAACATGTGAAAGTGCTGGATGAGTTTAGCACTTCACAAATCACAACATAACTCCCCAAACTTTAATTTAATTTAGTTAAAAACCCATTGAGAATGGAAGAATGCAGCCGAAGGACGGTGAATGCATGGGGCAACGGCGTTAAAAAGAAGGGAGGAATGAGAAACGTTAATACTTGGACATTGTGGAGTGGTGGAATAATTGTCATAGAATCAAATTCAATTGAAAGTATTTCAATAAAAATGACATAAAAACCTTGTATGACAACATAACTGATTAGTCAGGAATGCTTTCATTTAGTTCAGAAATTCAAATGTAATCCAGATGTTGATTTATCCTTCATAAATCTAAACCATTAGAACAATACATTTTAGCTTTGCCTGATTAACAAAAGAAGAAATTAAGGCAGTGATGGTTAATAAATAAAAAATAATAAATAAAAAAGCATGATAAAACATGTCTGCCGGGGTTTTGTTGTTGCAACAATGCCAAGATTAGAACCGTTTTTTTATTCCCTTTAAGTGAACAGTTTTTAAAATGACAATTCTTTTAAGAAAACTTCGGTCGATACTAATAACTCTTTATATTTGAAAGCCAATAACCGATATATTGGCTGATAAATCTAAATCCGAATTTTTATTTTATTATTACAAAGTCTCACCATTTAAAGCCATGTCCCAAGCACACAATTATAATGTTATCATAATTACATAGTATGCAGCCTTTATGACACTTGCGGTGCAGCGGTGGACAAGTTGCACTTAACTGTATTTTCCTTTTTGAAGAGATTTAAAATCTAATTTCAAGCAATTTAAAACCATTATGGTGACCAGTGTACATCTGTCTCAACTGAAGGAAATAATCCATTATTTATCGGCTTTAATATATCGGTCAAACTTTATCAGGCCGATGACAATACCGATATGGTGGCTGATATATCGCGCATCCCTAATTTTCTGTGCGTGTTAGTGTGTAAAACATTTGCATTTTTTCTCTATAAAGAACCTGTGGAATGGAAAGATTCAATGGATTTTAAAGGTTAATTGTTATTTTTAAGATTGTATGGTCAAATAAAACCGACATTTCAATTTTGGTGCACTATTCCTTTAAATAATGTTTCATTCACTTTTTGATCAACTAAACTAAACTAAACTAAACTAAACTAAACTAAACTAAACTAAACTAAAGGGTGCTCCGGTCAGGATTTTTTGGGCCGATCACAGATCACTAGAAGCAGATACTGATTCACATGTGACTGATTTCCCAACTGTTTATGTTCACTTCAGACTGTAGGCATAAGACAGTATCACATTTTCATGTTGCAATAATAGCTAAAGCTTTTATCACGGTGTACAGTGTTATCACGATACTGAAATAAGTTGCAAAAAAAAGTGTTGTCATACTATAACAGGTTGAACAACTTTTTTCCTTATAACAAAAACAACTCTGAACATATAAATACAATAAAGCAAAAATTGTATAAAGTTTTCTTAAAATGCATTCTAAATAAGTCGTAATAAACAATTATTCATGGTATTTTGAAGTGCCCAGGATAACAATATCGTGCATGTTCATTATCGTAAAATAGCGATCACCGTATACCGGCACTTAACCAACAGTATTTAAGCGAATACTCAAGCTATGCATTTTAACAGATTACTGTGTGTATTTGACCGTTTAGGCATGAACCTGAAGTTCAAAGTTCGCTCCGTCTCGGAGCGCGTACAGAAAGCCGGTTGGGGTACAGCATCTCTTTTGCGGCCTAATTCAGTTTAATAACTATTTTTATTAATCGAGCACGTCCTGCAGTTTAGCAACAGTAGACTATGTTACGACAATCCGTGATCTAGCTTGATTAGGACGTGAAGTTTGGGTCGAGTTTTGCGTCACCTGATTGGATCTACCGTCATGGAGACCACCGATCAAACTACATAGAGCCGGTCGGTAATGATCTGCGCCCGATCAATCAGAGCACTCTTACTATAAAAGAGATTTAAAAGCTTCGTAAGGGCAACCGCTGTAGAAAGTGTAATTCAAACATTGATAGATTTCAGTGTATCTGGCAGAGAGCTTCAGGCCAAACCCTGAGAAGAGTCTGGACGTTACAAAAAAGAACAATAAGATAAAAGAAAAGAAAAGCAGAGAGATTTTTAACTAACACTACTGTGTAGTGAAACTCTATTCACCATTTCCAGCAAGTTTGTATAGATCCAGAGAGTAGGTGTGTGCATTAGTTCAGAGCGCTACGTTAGAGTTTGACAGCCATGAATAACCTCTGCTGAGCCACTGACGCATTACAGAAATCAGCCACATTATGCAGATTACCATCGCATTACGCCACTCACCCTTCAACACCACACTACAGAAGAGCTGGACTCGTTTAGTCCAAAACTTCCTTCCATCAGACTGTTTAACAAACCTAACTCAAATACTTGTTTAGAGTTATGCATTTAGCAGAAAAGTAGAAATAGTAGTACAATATAAAATTGGCCACACTACTCAAGTTTGCATCATCACAAAAATATTTTAATGAGAAGCCACCAAGTCTAGAAGTAAAAAAAAAGGGTTACATTTAAAGGTGACACGCAAACAATATGAACAATAAACAATTGACACTTCAATGGTCATACTTTTCAACTGTTGTAGATAATGAAAGGCTAATAAAAGGCATTTCAAGTTCAGCATTGATTGTACTTTGTAATATAATGCAATAATGGTTTTATTTAACATTGATTCTGCTATTTTTGTAAAAAAAAACTGGCAGACTTACTTATACAAAGCAATGTTTAAATGCGAACGGAGAACTACATGAAAAGCTACGACAAATTAAACTCATTAACTTTTAAATAGTTTAGCTGGAGCATTGAGAATCTCCAACTTTTACTAGTTTATATTGAAATTAAAAGAAATGAAACAAGGCAGTTTGTACTGGATCATGCCTAAAATTCACCAGCCATGTTTGCTTTAGTTCATTTTCCACTGGAAACTTCTCGGAAAGACTTATTTTCAAAGCTATATCTTCACCCTTACTAAGATCTATTAGTATTGACGATCGACCGGTCAGGGACCGTAAGCGGAGGATTTTCTGCACGCTCGGACTGGACCGGTGGCACAGGCACATTCTCGCTCTCTTCTCTGCGACGGCACAGTGACACACACCCGTCACCTCTCACTCACTCATCTCATTCGCTACGGTTAAATAGTGCTTGCATTGCGCATCATTTTACTGCCGGTGTTTCACGCTCACACTAAGCGTGCACCACTGATCTATGGAAGTGGCGAGCACATAAAGCCGCCTCTCAAACAACTTAGTAACGGTATATTACAAGTACAGTGTATTGTATCCGTGCTTTAAAGGACAAGTTTGGTATTTTACACTTAAAGCCGTTTACAGATCGTATCTGATGAAATAGAACGGTTAAGATTAAAATTTGGACAGATGCTGCTGTCCCGAGAATTTTAGGTTTATTTCGCTGGGGATGGAGAAGGGTAATTCGCTCCTGAGAAACGTGATAGTTGCTGATAATACTGAAGGAGTTATATATGTATACGGTGATAGGCGTCGTATTCCTATAGGTAGATGTGGATCAGCTGATGCAAGCTTGACTAACGTGACCTGCCAGAACTACGCTTGATTTCATACACTATGGCAATTAAGTGTTTTAAGTGCTTTACAGAAAGGAATTAAAATAAAAGCAAAATAAAAGCAAAAGAGATATTTCTTTTGAAATATCTATAAATATCTATTGTATAACTATAAAGTTATAAAATTAATTAAAAAGATGATACATAGATAAACTTGTCATCTGGCAAACCACCAGTGTATCATATTTTTCACAACTTTTTTTTATTCTGAGATTTTCCCATGGTGATCACACTGTGTCTGTGGTGTTCTTGCAGCGCGCCTAAGAAATCTATTGGACGTCTCCGATGGACCCGATTTCCCCCTAAAATCGTACAGGAGGAGCTCTAGGACTGGCTCACGGGGTAACCTCGGGTTCACTGCCCCATCAGTCCAAACCCCAAAAACCCATTTGTTGGGAAGCTCTGGGAATGGAGTCGATCCAGTCCGCATCCCACAGAACCTTGAGTTTAAATTACACATCAAACTCACTACTCCTCCACAGACCCAGGTCATCCGCATGTGTAACTCTCAAGTTCCCCAATTAAGTCATTTATGTTTGTCTCTTACCCAGTTAGCCGGGAAATCCAGACCCAAATCTAAAAGATTAAGAGTCTGGCATTGAGTAATGAAAATCACCAAACTCGAGGGTCGGCACCAAGCATGCATTTGAAAATCTCACTGCACGCAATTGGATAACACTACGACCAATCACAACAATACACAGAGCTAACTGGTAGATTAGACTCTTGCCGTATCCGGTCGGCAAAACTCGAAAACAATTCGAGCGCTGTCTTCTGTTCCTCTTTTAGATAAAAAGCCTAAAGTCGAACTCGTTCATTGTAGCGGCCAAAGCCGTTTTAAACAACTGGTGTTCATCCATAGCCATCTTGCAATGTTTACTAATGACTTTGACATCACAGCACTGTCGTCATCCGTTTAGCTCGCCTCTGGCCCGCCAATATCAGATACACCGATGTGATTGGTGCAGCTCGGCTACAAGGGCATAGTTAATGAGCATCATTACTCAGTGCCAGAGTGACTCGCTGAGCAAATTCAATTGGAATTGGAAAAGAAAAATCCGAATGGGCCAAAAAAATTGCAATTGTACATCTCTAGTATTGACTATTTAAAAGTTGCAACCTTAGTATTCACTAGTGAGTACACTGTAAATAAGTGTTAACGTAATCGAAAATAATAACAGTCCGTTAAAAAAAAAAAAAAAAACTGTTTCAGTTTTTCTACTTAACTTTCCATTTCTTTGTAATTTACAAGCAATGTGCAAGAGAAAACAGTTTCCAAGAAAAACCCTACACCATTCTTTTTGTTCAGTGAATTAGCATTGTGTGTTTGTACGTCTTGCTAGCCGAACCTGTCGTGGTTAGCCAGGCGTTTCGGTAGCCACCTCAAATTTTGTCCTCAGATCAGAGCAGTCAGATTGTGTTCGGCTGGTGAACCTGGAAGTAAGCTGGCCCTGACTCAAACTCTCCGAGCAGTCCATGCGTTGAATAATGCATCCCGCGAGTCACAAGAGGCCCTCTGCAGCAATTTCTAAGCCAGATTTAAATGTTCACACTCAATTGAGTCCAGCTATGATACATAGACTCGCTTCGACACACACACTCATCATCATCTACGTCCCACCTGAACACGGTTTTATGATACTCTCACCAGGGATGAATATAGATCAGAAACAAACACAGATGTAAGACAAGTTAAACAAAAACCAAAGACTTGAAACACCCGAGGGCTGTTTTTCACAGGACGTTTGCATTTAGGCTATGATTACTGATGTCTGCAGCCAAAAAAAAAAAAAAAAGGCCATGTGCTGGACTAAAATTACATTTACAATTATGGGCTTCGCAAATGGTTTCTTGCCAAAGATTACAAAGCTTACAAGACTTGAGACAATAAAACTAAACAACGCACACACCACACATAATTTAACACCTCTTTGACTAGTGAAAACCAAATGCTGGCAACTTAACAATGCTTTAGAAGAAACAATGCTTTCTTCTGCCTGACAGAAGAAAAATGTGCAGAATAATAAAATGATTTGCCAATTTTTTAACGGCAGGTATCATTGCATTTCTCTACAGCAAACACTAGGGCTGCATGATTAATAAACATGAAAATTAAATTGCGATATGGCTTTTAGTGCAATTTTCAAACTCCAAGATTGTCGCTTTGACATAATTTCCATCGCAACATGTTCAAATCATCTTTCCGCACTTGTAATGAGAATAAGCGCTTATCAATAAAAGATAAGCTTTAAAGGGCTCCCATGGGGTTTCAGTCATAATAAAAGTTTGATGGTTTAACGTGTGAAAATTAAATAAAACAGCCATAAATATTAGTATTGCAACTTTACAAAAAAAAAAGCATTTAAGAATAATAATTGTATATTTATTATTAAATATAACAATAGGTAGTTACAATCTTTTTTTTAAATCAATATATAAATCACAAAATTGTGACCAGCCCTAAAACACTATTCCATTTTAAAATTGCTAATAATAATTTTTATCAGAAAAATCACAATTCTACTAAATCTGCAGCCCTAGCAAACAATGTCTTTCCTCTCGTGCTAATCAAAATTCATTCTACGCATTTTCTTCTCTGGCTTGCTTTCTAATCTAGGTGTCTATAAACCTGGCATTGTATATAACCGACGAATATTGTTGGCTCTTTGACGAATTGCCTTGGCTCCTCTTTTGTGAGTCACTTTGAATAAAATCGCCTGCTTAATGCATACATGTAAATAAATGTATAATATTTAAGGCAGCATTTAAGCCTTGCAGTCATACAGAAGCGCTATTTATCTTGAATAAAAACCAACACACATGTACTATTAATCAAAAATCTGAGCTGAACAATTAGCTCACACTGGGTAAAACATTCAAATGGTTCACTAAACATGAACAGCAAACAGATGCAAGAGAAAAAAACCCTCAGGCGAGGTGTTAAGTGAGCAAGTGAAACAATCCACAACACATCTCTGGCGAAATTCATCACGGCATGCTTAAAACGTACTCGCGCGTCATCATTCAAATGCAAATTTAAATGCTCCAACCTTTCCACATAATCACAGATGATTTTATAGCTGATGAGTTGCGCGCTGTTGACGGCGCATATGCGAGGACTAATAGCCCATGATGGCGTTCTGCCTGACTAGCGCTCCGCTGTGAAAAGAGACAACTGTTTCACATTTGGCATTTTCTTATGCAAAGCAATAATTCACGGGGTCCTGCGCATACGTGGGGCGTCACTATTCTGTCCAAGCGATGCTCATTAAGACACGCCACGGAGGTCAAAAGAGCTGAGCCCATCACTTTACTCTAAAGAACACTAACCACCACACGAGCAACGCGGGCCAGAGATGTTTCACCGCAATGGAGAGACTTCAGACAAATACTGTCATCTGCAAAACAGTGCATCACATCAATGCGGCCTACGTGGAAACTTCCAGAACTCACAGACAGAAATTAGCTATATAAACTATGGCTGGGTGGTATGACGATGTATACTGTAGCGAGGTCAAAGTACAGGTTTAAGATTTTAAGATTTTGCTATGCCGTTTATAACACGGTAAATATAGTAGGCTAGCATGGCTAGTGCCGCAGGACTGTGTTGCGTTATTTACGCGTGAAAGTGATGGGAAACAACAGAGCAGCGAGTTCCACTACAATGAGAAAGAACTTAAGGTCAGGTTTAGCCGTTTACAACTACAGTGAAGAAATTGTGCTGGAATTTTTTTTTTTTTAAAAATATTTGTATGTTTTTGTCATTCAAATGGCATTTTTACAAAATGAAAAATTAAATTAGATAAATTTTATGATTTCCAAAATATTATAACAATAAATACTAATCAAATTAATTATTTAAAACCTCTTTTTTAAATAATACGACAGCATTCAGCACAAAATAACTGTTTACAAGGCAAAAACATCTTAAGCCAATGCAAAACGATGGCAGAGTTTGATACAGTAACACCAAAGCTTGTTATTTTCTTCTTAAGAGACAAAAAAAAAAAGATGTTCTTAAATAGGAATGCAACGAAATATTGGCCGCTGAAAGTTATTGGCTGAAAATGGCATTTTTGTTTTTTGGCTGAAAGACTGAAAACAGCCCCACGCCTCAGTGTTTAGCGCTAAGGTTTCACTCTCGCTCAAGCCGTTATCATTGTGAGAAATGTCTTAAAGGAATAGTTTAATAGAATAGAATAGTTTTATCCTATAATTTACTTACCCTCTCAAGCCATCCTAGGTGTATGACTTTTTTCTTATAGCCAAAGACAATCAGAGTTATATTGAATAATATCCTGGTTCTTCCCAGATTTGTAATGCCGTTGAATAGTGTCTGTGTTTCTGAAGCTCTAAAAAGAAGCTCATCCATCCATCATAAAAGTGATCCATACGACTCCAGTGGGTTAATAAATGCCTTCTGAAGTGAAGCGACAGGTTTTTGTAAAAAAATAGCCATAACTATAACTATATAAACTAATATCACTGGCTTCTGGAAGAGTGACCTCTGACCTGACGTAGCTCCTCTTCTCTTATAGTGAAATCCACTGACATTTGTAAAAAAAAAAACTTCTTTTAGACTAATTTACTTGTTTCTAATTCATGCCCAGCATTTTGTTTTGCTCTATCCTCTGAATTTTCTCGTTTGTCAGTTCTCACCTAAGCTTACGCTACGCCAACATCATGCGTCAGGTCAGAGGTCACCCTTCCTCCAGAACTCGACTCTCTCGTGAACGCATGTACAGCCGTTGCTGGAAGCCAGTGATTATAGTTTATAAAGTTTTGAATATGGATAATGCCCTTCTCACAAGATGTAAAATGTCTTTGCAGTGTGTGTATTACTTAGCTAAAAATACCCCACAGATATTTTTATATAGCATGTTAAAATTGTCACTTTTTGAGGGTGAGCAAAAACGCACCGTTTTGTGTCTGTCCCTTTAAATGCAAATGAGCTGCTGCTCCCGGCTCAGGGGGCGGAGCTACAACAGCTTGTGTCATTTTACCTCACACAGATATGCACTAAATTTCAAAAACGTTTAGCCTTTTATGTTCAAACCGGAGTCAGTCAATGATGGAGAGACTCAAGAAGAAGTGACAACATGTAGAAGCAACGGGACATTTCTGAATGGTTAGTTGAATTTATGTAGCTTATGTGTAGTTATCTTCTAGTCATTGATTAGCATATTCTGTCTTGATAATCTATAAATCGTGTTCCAGGGGCGGGGTTTATGTAAATTCTCGGGTTGGTGATGTCACTAACCCGGAAGGAATGTCGTGTAGTCTCTACCAAGAAAGTTAACTTAAAAAGCGATTTCTTTAAAAGCAAATATCTTCCTTTGCTTTGAACTTTGAGCGTTGTAACTTTGCAGATGTTGTTTATGATCAAAAAGCAACATTACACACTAACTAAAGTTAGAAAAGTGAAATCATAATCAACCAACCCTTTAAACCACTGGAGTCATATGCTTTACTTTCATGATGGATGGACCCACTTTTGGGAGTTTCAAAAACTCAGACACAATTTAAAAAGTCATATACACAGGATGACTTGAAGGCAAGTAAATAATAGGATAATTTTTGGGTGAACTCTTCCTATAACTTTTGTTTGCAATCTATGGAGAAAACGCATTAGCAACGTAACAAAATCTACAGGCCTGTGTTTCCTCCTGAAAGCGGTACGAGAAAACACTGGCGTGTTCACTTAGTTCTGCAGCGTAGTGATGCAGTAGTGAAGATCGAAATCAGATAGACTGACTTAGAGGTTTGGATCAGTTGTCCCACTCCAGAGATTACTTACACACTTCAAAGACGAGGTTGCCAAGACTGCGACCTTGCTACATGAAGCCTCATTGACCAAAATCCACTTCCTCCTCAACACACACTTCCTCAGAACTCGTCGTAATCTTCATAAGGATGTTCACACACAACTTCTAGCGGAAAAAGTAGGGCAGGAAGGAAGAGCAGATCTCGTCGAGTGTGTTCTAGCATTTCTCTTCAGCAAATTTAATAGCAGCGGTGGGCCATTATTTGAATTAGGAGCCAACAGGCCCGGCCCGCCGCAAATGAACAGATTACCTTGTTCAGTGGTCCGACACAGGATTGTGATTACCTCACACTCTCCCCTCATTACACACAGGAATAAAAAGCCACTGTGAATGGGGGAAAAAAAACTGATCGGAATAATCTGATTGCTGTTAACACGCCGTTGATGGAATTAATAAACAGCTGTGCTGATGATGTTCTGTTTACAGTAGCGATACGCTGCGAGTCGCTGCATTTAGAAGTAAACATTTCAGTCAGTGTGTAAAAGCCCATCAGAGCAGATCTCAAGTTAATATCTGGAGTCATAAAAACTACAGTTTCCCCCAAAATACCACAGTTACTTCAGTTCCTGATACAAGACTATAAAAGCACTATAAAATGCTTTCAAGATCTGTCCATTTACAGTTTTTGATGAGATTGTGGTGGCTAATACTAAATTCACAAGTTTTACTGTAATGATAACTGTAGAGATTTGTTTGATTATTTGATTTAGATTGAGAAAATCCTAATTATTTACCTTTGCATAAGTTAATTTTGATCAAAATAAAAATGTCTATAGTTATCATTATAGTAAAACTTGTGAATTAATTAAAAAAAAGAATAAAAAAAGAATAAAAATCTTATCCCGTTGAAGATGTGCATTTGGTCTTGTGCACTTTCTCTCTCATAAGTATTTTAAAACATGATATTGTGATAATATCACCATTAATATTTCTTTTATAATTACAGTTAAATTACAATATTGTTAAATAAAGTTAAATATTATTCAATATTGATAACAAATTGTACGTTCTCACTCTTATAAATACAAAAAATATATTGTGTTATTTTTATTATTATTAATAATACAAACAATAAAATGTAAATAAAATTAAAATATTAAACAATATTTTCAACATTTTAACACGTTTTTATTATTATAAATTAACAACAAAATAATTATTCTAAAATATTATTTGAATATATAAAAAGTAAGTAGACCAAACATAGGGAGAAGATGACAAACATCACCCATTAAAGCGGATTGAATAATTTCAGAGAGAGAGCGAGAGAGCGAGAGAGAGAGAGAGAGAGAGAGAGAATACCATCACCAATGCAGTAGTAGTGTGTCTTTCAGAGTTGAGTTCCAGGTGCCACGATCATCTCACAGAAAGGAGTGAAACTCAATCTGTGGTCAGCGGCCTCTCTCTCCCTCCTCATCAGATCCTCAACACCTTCTTCTGAAATGCTACACTTCTCTCTATCACTCTCCTGTGTCCTGGGACGTTGAAGTATATCTTAAGGCCAGTCTAATAAGACAGGTAAACAGGACAATCTCCATCATGTCCAAATGTTATCAACAACAAAACCTAGTATGAAGACAAAAAGCAGTAGCGAAGATGATATTTGTTAAACAAACTTAAACCTGAAATGTTTTTTCTTGCAAAACATACTCCAATAAACTTTGCTTTATCTACAACTAAATACGAATGAAAACGAGAGCAGATAATTACATTTTTGACAGTCTGATTTAATTAAAATTGGTGGTGCTGTGATAAAAACATAATAACTAGGCTATTATTACACGGAAACAACTATTAAAATAAATCCAGCTTAAAGATGCAAATGAAAAAAAAAAAAAAAGAAAAAAAAAACACTAGTGAGATTTTCAAAACTATATTAACCCTGATCGGCTCCATAAAGAATCCCGGCCTGTCTGTGACGGGCCTTGTCATTTCAGTCTGTCATTCATAAATATGTATTTCTATAAAGCCTCTCCACAGCCCTTCTGTTTGATTGCTTAACATTTGGTTTCTTGCTCTTAGAGACTAATAAAAACTGAAGTATGTGGTGGCTAAAGCGTCTCAGGCTTATGAAATATGTACAGCCAAGTGGCTATTGGATATCTGAATGGAATTCAAATAGCCTCAGCGCCACAGCGGAGCTCCAAAACATCACGCGGCCCTTTAGCTGGCCGAGATCGATAGCCTGCGAGAAGGACGAGACGCAGACTATCAGTTTGGATGAAATTCATTTTTAAAACCCTTCCTGTGTTTCAAACTACACACCTCACAATTTTTACATGAAACCTTGCATGACATTTAATTGAAACCTCGCAGCTCATGCATTTAAGTGGCACCAAAATTTGCGTTCTGATTAAGTCCGGCACATTCCGGTCATATACGTATCGTTTCGGTACCCAACAATACTGTGCACACTCAAAAAAATAAGCTGTTGAACGAACTTCATTAAAGAAGTGGTATAATGCCCTTTCCACAAGATGTAAAATAAGTCTCTGATGTCCCCAGAGTGTGTGTGTGAAGTTTTAGCTCAAAATACCCCACAGATATTTTTATATAGCATGTTAAAGTTGGCACTTTTTGAGGGTGAGCAAAAACGCACCGTTTGTGTGTGTCCGTTTAAATGCAAATGAGCTGCTGCTCCCGGAACAGGGGGCGGAGCTACAAGAACTCGTGTCTTTTTACCACACACGCACTGAAAATGTCAATGTTTATGTTCAAACCGGAGTCAGACAATAATGGAGAGACTCAAGAAGTGAAAACATGTAGAGGCAACAGGACGAATGGTTAGTTGATGAATTTATGTAGCATATTATATGTAGTTATCGTTAGTCATTGATTATAAATTCTATAAATCGCGTTCCCGGGGGCGGGGTTTATGTAAATTTTAGGGTTGGTGATGTCACTAACCCGGGAGGAATGTCGTGTAGTCTCTACCAGCCGTTTGTTGTAGTCCTTAAAAAAACGTATTTCTTTATAAGCAAATATCTCCCTTTGCTTTGAACTTTGAGCGTTGTAACTTTGCAGATGTTGTTTATGATCAAACAGCAACATTACACACTAACTAAAGCTAGAAAAGTGAAATCATAATCAACCACTCCTTTAAATGAAGACATTCTAACATGAAAAATTATTCATGTAGTTTTTAGACAAATTAATTAAGCAAACTTCAGTTTTAAATATATTAGGTTGATTGAACACAATTAATTCAATTGAACAAGAAGCAAAAATTACTTTTTTTGAGTGCAGCACACAGTACAGCAAGTATATTATTATACATTAAGTATATTAACCACGATAGAGACAGTAGTCCAAAATCTCAACTGGTTGACCAAGTTAATCGTGTCTACTGGCATATCGCCCACCCCTACCTGTATAATATTAATATCCAAAAATGTAAGTTATTTTTGGCAGAGGTATTACTGTCAATTGGCTGAACATGAAGAAGATAACAAAAAAAATAAAAAAATATATATATATACATATATATATACATTTGTTTTTACTGTAGAACTGCTTACAGTAGAAAAACAATCAGAGCATGTTTGGTACAAACGTCCAGAGAGAGTGACCCACGGGTCTCCGGCATTGAGGCGAACGTGATGTTGAAGTAGCAGACATCTTTAAAGAAAGATTTCATCTAGGTCAGACTGAGTGGAGCGAGACTTGAGAAAGAAAAAGAGAGTGGTTTAAAAGAAAAGAAAGACAGAGGGAAGCACAAAATCAAAGGCGTCTCTATCATTGCAGACCGAATGAACAGCAATTAAGAATCTCAATAATGCTTTAATTAAGAAAAGAGCCGTGAAAAGAGAGAAACAAAGCCTGGACAGTTGCGGTCCCTTGCTGTAAATTGCCCCGTTGTGTCCAGCACTCGCAGTCACTATTGACTGCAGCCACTAAGAAAGGTCAGCCGCAGAATACAGACCGCACAAAAGGTTGAATGAGGCAACCGAAGCAATCTTTGGTCAGTATGAAATAGAAATCTCAGGGCTGTACTCTGTTACAAAGTTACTGAAGTGAGGTAGCCTTGCTGTACAGCAAACTTTTACAAATGAAAAGAGCCTGTTGGGGAAATTGGCTCGCCCACTGGCACTCCGACGTGCCTCAGTCATCCAGACGTAAACCAGCGCCGTCGCCACTGATTACAGTTTACACGTTAGCCATACGGCCCGGATTCATCTGAGCATCTATGCTAATATAAAAGCATTCATTTTCCATAATTTTAAAGATTCATGTTCATTTACCATGATCAGTGCGGGGTAGTAACTGACTACATGTAATATTTGATTTGTTATGGTTTTACAGGTATAAAAATGTAACTATCAACTTTACACAATGTGGCCTATATATATTAGTGCTGGGCAAAGATTAATCGCATCCAAAATAAAAGTTTGTGTTTACATAATATATGTGTGTGTACTGTGTATAATTATTTTGTATACATAAATACACAGACATGCATGAATATATTTGAGACAATTTTTATATATATAAAATATGTATATTTATATATAATATAATGTATGCATGTATAAATATATATACAGTATATACATGCAAATATTTCTTAAATATATACATGTCTGTGTATTTATACATGTCTGTGTATATATGTATATGAAGACTTCAGATGCAAAAGTCTGTCTAAAGTTTTTGTTTAATATTAACATTTTTATCAGGTTTCTATGTATAGGTTTCTACCTAAGTACCAGCATTTCTGAATGGGCTGAGGCTGGGATTTAGTGAGTTTGAAGTGAAAGTATTTGATGAGTGTATACTATGTGCGATATTAATATTAATAATTATTATCATCTAATTTTTGACAGAGGTGGCTTTTAGAGGCTTTTGCATCGGAGTTCTTCATATATATATATATGTATAGTAGATATATAGTATTAAAAATGTGTTGCTATTATTCTAAAGTACAACACTACCTAGTCTGTTTTACACATTTAAGAAATAATATTAAATAATGTAAACAAATGGAAGTCTGGGCATCATCCAGTGACCAAACATGTGATGCAAATGAAAACTCAACTTCTTTGTCTAGATTCCTGTTCTGTTCACTCTCTGAACATTCATCAACTTAACTTTATGAGGTGCATCTTGGGAGCAATGTGTGATGATCATGTTCACCAAAATGGATTTCAAACATTTAAGCAAAAGCCAATAGATCAAACGGTTTTCAACAGCTTGAGAAACAAGTCAGTCGTCCAGAGCGTCCAAACTTGCGAGTGGGAACACGTGTATTTATAGGAACATCAGAGTAACACATTTTGACAAGGAAGTCTACTACGCTTGTGAGCAGTTTGGGTTTTTCTGCCCACATATCATGTTGATTCCGAGAGTAGATTCATCCTGCGAGGTCCAGGACTAGACAGCAGTTCTGACAGAACAAAGTGAGAGGAGATGCACTCGGTACACTTTTTGGCAGGTTAAACAAAACCAAATCTCCTCGTCTCCATCAGTGTAGAGTTTCCCACCGCGCAGTGTGTTCCCAGCAGCCTCGGCGCTCTGCCGGGGCCCCTGACACAGATAGATCTGTCTCACTCTGCGAGAGCGATACCTCACGGCCGGGGTTCTCCTGTCATCCACGTATTGATTTGACAAGAGAGACAAAAGGTATAACTCAGAGCTAATGCAATTGAGAAGACAAATGCTCAGCTGAGCAAAAAAAAAAAAAAAGGAAAGAGGATGAAGAGATGGGACGGGCAGGGTTGCCGACCGACAAACACTCAGATAAACATTTATATTTTATATATAAAATGTCTTTCCACTGTAAAGGTAAAACAAAAGAGCCACATTATATATATATATATATATATATATATATATATATATATATATATATATATATATATATATATATATATATATATATATATATATATATATATATATATACAGGTGAAACTCGAAAAATTTGAATATCACGCAAAAGTTAATTTAATTCAGTAATTAAACTTAAACTTACATGCAAAGTAAGATATTTCAAGCCTTTATTTATTTGTTATACTTTTGATGATTATGGCGTACAGCTTATGAAAACCCCAAATTCAAAATTAGAATATTGTGAAAAGGTTTTCATAAGCTGTAAGCCATAATCATCAACATTATAACAAATAAAGGCTTGAAATATCTCACTTTGCATGTAATGAGTCTATATAATATAGTAGTGTCACCTTTTAAGTTGAATTACTGAAATAAATGAACTTTTGCACGATATTAAACATTTTTGAGTTTCACCTGTATGTGTGTATATATATATATATATATATATATATATATGCATGAAAAAGTGCATTTGTACAATCTTTTATCTCAATGGAAACTATGCAACACACACACACACAAAAAAAAGCAATAAGCTGATCATCAGGTCTGATGATCTATTCACCCAGACAGCGAACTATTGGACTGATCACTTCTAATGGTAGTCAAAACAAAAATGAAACCAGTTCTGACTAAAATGCTTCTCTATGCCAGTTAGATGTGCATTAAACGCGTGGAAACAGAATTCTGTGCAAGTTTTCCACGGGCCAAAGGGACAGGACAAGAATCGATGCCTGTAACCTTCAATGTCGCGGATGTGAAGACCATCAACATTGTGATTAATCAAACGGCCAAACGCAACACGTCGAGAGGCTGCTTTTAACCTTACGCATCAGAGTGTTAATAAATATTAATAGCTTTCATTTGCACACCACTTTTAAGTCTATTTAAGAGCTATAAAGGCAGCGTCAGTGCACATTTGGCGCTGCACTCAGATCATGGCTGCCAGCTGTAAAAGCCGTTTGACAGGAATACTGAGGATCTAAGTGGCAGAGTATTGAATTGACATTTCCAGCATGCCTCTGATCAACCACAGTTTTCCTTTACAAGTCTGCGAAGGATTGCAAATAAAGAGCCTCGTTACAGTTGTTCTTTCCATCCAAATAACACATAACCGCGCTCACGCAGATTAACAGGCGAATGACTGGTCATTTTAAATGGCAGTAAATCAAAAGAAAGAAAGAAAAAAATCAGACTGGAGGAGATAAGCGACTAAAGTATGTTGGATAATAAGCACTCAGGGTCCAGTTGCTACACTTTAAATCACTTGATAAACTAACAGTATTCCCCAAATGTTGTTCCAACTATATCCTAAAAGTTTTCTGAACAAACATACTGCATTATGTGGCTCATTTGGCATTAAAAACTACATTTGTGATAGTCTTTTCTTCCCTATTGTGACGAATCGAGTGAACAGAAAAGAAAACAAGAACTGTGTGGCGGGACTTGACTTTGTCTATGGGGAATTGATTGAATGGTTGTGGTTTGCTATTGGTCCATCTCATGTGATTGACAGGTTGGTTGTCCTGCCCTTGTGCCAGTAAACACATATACAATTAATAAATAGAAATGATTGGGCATGATATGTGGTTCTTGTGCTGATAATGTCAAAATGGCCAACTACTGAGTACTGTCCTGATTGGACTATCACTAGAAATAAATGATAAATGCATAAGGGATTTGGATAAAAAATAAATAAAATAAAAAAGAGTAGAGAACTGAAACACAAAAGGTTTTCTGAGATATCGGTCAGTCATAGTTAACAACATACAGTACTAGCGATAAAGTGATAAACTGGCCACATGTCAAGTTTTGGTTGCAAGTCATAGCATTACTTTTGCAAACGCTTGCATTTTCCCACTACTCTCTTGTGGTGTGCCATTGAAATCAATAGCTAAAAGTCTAAACTCTAGAATATAAGTTCCCTTAATTCCTAAATAATTTCATCCTTAAAGAGCAGTGTGTGTTTTTGACATATAAAGCTGATTACCAGTCACCAGTTAAACGACAACAATCCTCTAAGAGTCGCCGCCTTCCATTAAACGCAAATGAATGTACAATTATATATGCAGTTAAGTAACGACTGCATCTGAATCTGCTGTATTTGCATGTTCTGTATTCTTGCAATTAAAAGCTAATTAATTAGATACAATTCTATTAAAGAACAAATCCCACTCTTCAATATACACAACCTGAGAGGTCAGCCACCGCTCAAATGCGAATAGCTTTTATTTATTTTTTTGCATGGTGTGAAACTAAAAATAGAAGGTGCTTTACATGCTGGAACATAAGCTCAGTGCGGCAACATGAAGACATCATGAATATGATTCACTCTCGAGCAGCGACAGAGATATCGGTTCACATAAATAAATCATTCTAAAAGTAGAACATGAGTAGAACGTGAGTAATCGGTGCAAAATATACTTAAATACTTCGGCTGGTTTGTTTGTATATATATATAATATGTAAAAGTAAGCATAATGTAATAATTATTACAAACAAAAATTTAATACAATTATAAATCATTTATACACAAACAAATATTTTCAGTAAAGAAAAAGTTTGGTCTAATGTGTGCAAATGTCTATTCTGTAGTTTATAAATAATTCTATATTTTTTTTGGGTAACACTTTACAATAAAGGTCCCATTAGTTAACACAAGTAAATGCATTAACTAATATTATATAGCCTAACAATGAGAAATACATTTATTACAGTGTGTATTATTTTTTGTTAATGCTAGTTAATAATAAAAATAAAAAAACTGTTTATTATTGTTAGGTCATATTAGATCCGATCCATTAAATAATATTAACAGATACAACTTTAGATTTTAATAATGTATTAGAAAATTATTGAGTAAAGTATTTTTCATTGCTTAATTCATGTTAACTAATTTAGTTAACTAATGTTAACAAATGAAAGCTTATTGTTAGTGTAAAAATATATATGTTTTAAATACATAGAGTATTTAATTTTTCAAAAATGTTTCAAAACCCCTGTGTTCAGTTCGATTAGAAACCTATACATTACCTTTTTATCTAAAGATTTAGGAGTTTTCTTCCCTCATTGTGTTCACTTCAGAACTTGTCCTTGAGCAGCGTTCAGCATTTCCTTTTCCACAGCACCTCTCTGCAGTAAAGCAACACTTTAGTTATTAATCTGTTGTTGCTGTGCCCGCTTCAGACACCCCTGCCTGAGAAAGTGCCGTTTGTTGAGGAAATGTGAAAATGCTTTATAAACAACTCTGCGAAAGACGAACAATTTATCTCAAAACTACTTCCAGCGTGTGGGCGCTGATCTAAAATATGGCTACAGTGTTTTTGGCTGCGAGTTGTTAGGAGTAACAAAATGCTTCGGGTCAGTGTGCTACTACAAAACAATGTTAAACGAGAAGGAAAATTCCCGGTTTATCTGCGGTGGACATGCTGGCTGGATGAGAGAAGCACAGTCGCATCTCTCCGTTTCATACCCATCATGAGCAGATGTGACTGTGAGCTTCCTTTATGAATGTTAAAGAGGAAATTGAAGCATAAAAAAAACGATATAGTGTGATATCACAACACAGCTGGCTCTTTCAGACACCTCTTTGTACAAGTACAATACTATCGCCTCAAGAGTCTCTTTCACCATCTGTGAAATTACGACAGCTGATTGCATTGCCGGCTTTCCTAAACACTCAGGTTAAAGACTTGAGCCGAAGATTACACACGCACCTCACGGGCTGGAATCCACCTCTCCAACGCCGGCATGACGTTGCAGGTTTTATTTCCACAGAGACGGGTTCGCAGTGAGGCTGCAGTGTGTAACACTGACCTGAGTGACCTCTGACCTAGTAAAGCTGCCCAAGGCTCCGGCTCGGCAAATCCTCATTCGTTTGCAATTACCGCCCGTGCCCTTTCCTGACGAGTGCACTACCTAAACCTACAACAGCGCAAATAGGGATGAGAAGCATTAGGAAGTTAACGATTCCGGTTCTTTTTAATGATTCCATTAACAAAAGCTCCGCCCCCCCAAAATGCTTTCCGTAAGCACAACCACAAATACTTCCTAAAAATATATTCTTACTTTTCTTCTGCTCTAGCTTCTGTACTACAAGGTAACAAATATGAAATATGAATTTTTGAAGTTGATAAAACAAAGATTATTGGAGTGTGTTTTACAAGAAAATACAATTTCAGGTTTTCTCTACTACAAAATTTCACATTTAATTCAATGTAGGGCTGGGCAAAATGGCCAAAACAATTTTAAAATGCACGTTTGACAATTGATAATTTTTATAGGGGAAACTTTTATAGAGTGAAATTTGGTCTTACATAGTTTTTGGAGCATGTTAAAGGTACACTGTGTAGTTTTTTAAAGTTATTTACTTAAAGTATTATTTATCCGCCCTATCAGCGGACAATCAGAGAGGACGTAATGCATGAAGCGGACAATGAGAGAGGCGTAATGCGTCACTGCCCCGGTAAATTTGAAAGGCTGCACGGTACTTCATAATTCAGCCACAGGAGAAATGCCAAAATTTAATTTTAAAGGAAACGTGACCGGCGAATTCAAAAACCAAGGGTAAATATCGGGATAGCTTTACCCAGGTGGAAAGAGCTAATGAAGGAGAAAGACTTTGAAAGGGACTCTGAAGTTTCCTGCTTTCTTCTCGACGGGTAAGTCAAAGTTACGGTCTAAATTACACGCTTTTTTTTCATTGCTTGGTTGTGTAATTCATTATATAGGCAGCATTACAGTAGAACATGTAACGTATAGTTAAACTCGACGAAGTCATAGCTTCTTGGTACATAGCGGCTACCGTAGTTGCAACACGCATTTGAAAAAGTGAGGCGGTAGAGAGCACTATTCGTTTGAATGCAAAATACATTTTTACCGCTAGATGGGAGAAATTCCTACAGAGTGTACCTTTAAACACAGGTAAAATCCCACATTGCACCTCACTACCATGGTAAAAAAGTAACTATATCATTTCTATGGTGTCTGTTATGAAAAACAGTAGAGACAGTCTAAAAGGCATTTAGTATAACACAAATGCATTAAAACTGTTATAGCCTCTTAACAAAAAATACTGGAATTATATTCAATTACTCCTTTCATACATTTAATGTCTACATTAATAATATAATAAATTCGATATGAATATCCCACATTTCTGCCAAAATACCATGGTTACAGTTTGCGTTAACTAGAGTAAATCCATGGTAAATGTATGTGATTTGTGGATTGAAAAGCCTTCTAACAGTATCGATGCTGCTCAATGGTTCTCCTGTTTTCCGCGTCAGTGTGGTTGAGAATGTCAGCGCTGTTTCATCTGGCGTTAGTTTAATCACAAGGCATTTGATTTATGGTTTCTATCGGTGAACTCGAACGCTTCTCACTGGATCTCACAGCGTTGGTCAATGGTCGCGTGATTGAGACGTTCAGCGAGTAAATGCATTCAATCTAAGTTCATGCTGCTGTGTGTTTTGAGCCAAACTAACAAATGGTCTGTGTGGCACGCTGTTCAAACATGCAGCTTTCAATAATTTTCATGCCCTTTCAACAAGTTTGCAGTTTAATGTTTTTCATACGCAACAGAGATGCAATCAGTGCAACAGTCGGCAACAAGCATGCACAGCATTAGTGCATAAACTTCACATTAAACTTTTGTTATTTTACTGAGGAAAAATATATTGCGATAATTATCGTTATCGTTTTATCGGCCAGTCCTTCACAACTTTTTTTTTTTTACTGTTCATTTACCATAAACATTTATTTTTATATTAAAATTATGGTCCCACTTAATAATAAGTGTCTTTAACTACTATGTACTAACATTTCAATTAAGAATTTGATGCAATGCACTTATTGTGTACGTACACATACATGTTTTTACAATGTACTTACATTTGAAAAAATACCTGCATGTAATTACAGCTGTAATTACTCTGTTGACCCTTCCCTTACCCCACCCTTAAACCACCAAACCTGTCTCTAACCTTGCCTGCATCACACCTCAATAGCAGTAAAAGTATTTTGCAATACAAACGTCAACACAATAACTAGATTTTACTTAATTTTCGATGCGAGTACATACTAATTAAGGACACCTAATATAAAGTGAGACCAAAAATATATCCTTGTAAATATTCAAATAAATAATACAAAATAAATAAATAATACAATAAATAACAACTGTTACCACACACGGCTTGCAATTCATTAGACCGATTTCAACCAATTCATGAGTCATTCTGACCATGCCCTTCATTTGCAAATCGACAACATTAGTTGCACTGCATATTTTTAGCTTGCAAACAGCGAGAATAACGCAATAGAAAGGTTTTCTGCTTACCGACTTTGTATTATTTTGTTCGTTCATTTTCTCATCAGATTCACCGCTAACCTAAATCAATGCCTTTTGCTGTGGCTCTGTTGGTGGAAGCACGTCAATGTTCAAGAACTGCTAACTAAATCTAACGTCATAAAAAATCCTTTGGTTCCAGTATTTAAACAATAGACAGGTTCTCAATTCCCAACTCTAGTGTTAGCAACATTTAGCTCTAAAGGAACCGACAACATAAACAAAATATATTTTATCAGGTTGTCACGCTATAGAAAACATGAGGGTGTCTCACCAATGCAAAGGCGCTGTTGTTTTGTTTTATTCATCTGTGTCTGAGCTGTGGAGGGGAGATGAAAAGAGAAGCAGTGTTTTTTCCTCAGTGACTGGTCTCTCCAGTCTGCATGTCTCCAGTCATCTGTCACTGGTTTACATACATACAGTGACACCTCCAGTCTCCATGGGAAGGCAGTGTCACCGCGCGCCCCAGCTAAAGGCTGACTGGGTGGGTACGGATCTCCTCCAGGTACCCCTCGGGAAGGACATTAGGCCTTGGTGACAGCATGACAGGCCCACACACACACACAGATTTGTTCTCTGTTTCTCTCCCTCCACAACACACACACACAATCCTGCGATGCACGCAAGAGCACACTGAGGCCTCCTACACACCCCACGGTTGCATAAAGCATAGATTTTGCATAAAGCGCTGACTTAGCTCCACATAAATTTAGTCAGACACAAAATTATTTTTCAACCCCCCCCATCCCAGCCTCCAAATGCAGAACTTTTTTGGAATGAATAATGGAAACAAAAAGGCGAAAGGCTTTGGGGAGCATTAAAATGTGGAAGAAATTTCGTCAGGGTATATGGAATGAAAAAAAAAATGCATGTAAAAGCCAGACAGACTGGAATAAAACAGAATAAAAGTCAAACAAATGCTAAACAGAACTTGAGGCAGTCCTCTTTCATTGCCATGAAATATAACTTATATACAGTGATATAAAAAAAATTGCATCGTTAACAAATGCAAAAGATGTAGGCCTAATGCACATTCTCAAAAGCTAAACGGAGCTTGTACTTCAACAGACGTGACCACTAGGGACAACTCAAGTACTCGACAGAAAATTACGCTTGTGCCATGTTTTGAGAGTCAGACGGACATCTTTGGCATCGTGTATCAAGTTATCAAAATAGCAGTAAAATAACAAAAACGTTAACAAAAACACTAACGCACGTCCAAGACCCTGTGTTTGAGAGTGTCGTACAATGCATGCACCAGTTTCCAGCAACATCTGGTTTTTAACTACAAACGATTCAAAACTGAATAATTTGGCTAACATTTATTTTTCCATTTTTAAATGAAAAATAATTAATACAACAAAGAAACAGGGCAGCATGAAAGAGAAGTTGGTTTAGTCTTTCTTTACATCCCTATTGCGATGAGTGAAATGGCTTTTCAAACAAGTAAGAAAACAGGGCGGACTTGATTTTGTTCATGGGGAATTGATTGTGAAATATGTTTGCTATTGGTAGATCTCATGTGATTGACAGGTTGGTTGTCCTGCCCCTGCACCAGTAAACACGTCATCAGAGAAGACACGTCGCTGCAAGAGTGAGAAGATATTTTGATTAAAGATTATGAGTGCACTTTAATAAATAATGGTGTGCAAGGATACACAATTTATAATAAATACGCCAATAATCCATAAAAAACTAAGAATTGTCAATTATGATTGTATGGTGACTTTAAAAGGCAAGGCTTGTAACAGTCATTGTTTTGTGAATTAGTCTACACATGTTATATGTTTGTTGTTGCATGCAGTCAATGGAGACCAAAAAAAGCGTACAAATTTTAAGTGAGATTAAAACACGTTTACATATAATTTTTGATTACACTTTATTTTAAGGTGTCATTGTTACAGTGTAATTATACATTTAAGTACTAAGTAATATTAATCAACAACATATACTAACTATAGGGTTAGGTAAGGTTTAGGTTTAGTTGTAAGTAATTATGCATAATTTACTGTTATTACTATGGTAAGTACATGTAACAAGGACACTGTAAAATAAAGTGCTACCTAATTTTTATTGGACCTCAATTGTGCAAAATGTCATAAATACATTAATTATTAATAATAAAACACACATACACACAAAAAAAGCAATGCAATTAATGATTTCATGATCGATCATCTCTGTCCCTTCGTACTCGAGTACTTTTAAACGGCTAGTGACCGGTGCTGGAAACACTGCTGTTTCCTCAGTAAAGAGCGGCGCCGCTGTCTACGGTCGCACATGAGAGTGTTACACAGCACATTAGCAGCTATTCTGGACGGTGAAAAGTCAACATTCCTCCCTGAGGTGATTTCACGATAATGAACACAAAAGAGGTGCCAGCCCTCATAAAGCTCAAGGATGATGCTGAACTCTATATGAGCTCTTTCTCTTTTAAATTAACGCAATTCCATGTGGACATTTAAAGGGATCGTCAAATAGGCCAGATCCTAAACATGCTTTACATAGCAATCCATCTCTTAAAGAGGACAGCGCACCTAGATTTGCCATCTTTGTGCATACTAAAATAGCATCTCAGAATAATTATTATTCATAATTTTTCTAATACAGTGATAATTGCTTAAATGGCTTTGTAGAGTTACACACGCTAATCTCTCTGCAGGGTCATAAGTTTGTGCTTTCAAAATTAATTTCACCAAATATAGTAAATGCAAAAGATCCAGGCAAGTTTTGATGCATGATAAACATTACCAAGGACTTTATCAGCCAATACTAGCATTTTAAGATTTGCAACATCAGTTAGATTTGGCAGATATCGTAAGCAAACAAATATAATCTTTCTGTGCTGAGTTACAAAAAAATACTTTAAATTGTAAATGTTTTGATATTCAATTTTACTTGCAAAATGTAAAATTCAAGATTTGTTTTAAAAAAAAAGTTTTCACCACGTCACCAAATTTACTAAAACCAAAAGCAACATTATTCTCAAGTAGGGATGTGCAAATTCAAAATATACAAAAGTGTTCAACAATATTTTCTGTACTTGTCCAATTTTACTTAACGCAACTGAACTTAAGATGGGAGACTTCACGTGAAAACAGTAGTAGTGGGCATCATATTAGACAGTGGTCAAAATAAAAATAATTAGTAATCAATCAAAATGTGTAGATCAGTGTGGCATCAATCAAACAAAATGCTGATGAGATAGAAAGCATATAACAAGACAAATCGGTAAAATGAGAGAAATATACACTCTAAAAAATGCTGGGTTGTTTCAACCCAATCTTGGGTAAAATATGGACAAACCCAAACGTTGGGTTAAAAATCAAATGTAAAAATTTAACCCAACGGCTGGGCTTGTCCATATTTTACCCAAAATTGGGTTGAAACAACCCAGCATTTTTTAGAGTGTAGAAAAAAAGCTTGAGACGAACACCTCCAATATAACTCTTTAGAAAGTGCAAGCTAAAGAAGAACATCAGCTATTCACAAACAAACGTCACAGAGAAGATCTGCAAAACTCTCTGTGGAAATGTGGCGGTTCATATGGGAATCTCATTAAGAGAAACCTTCAGGCTCATTCCAAACCAAATTGGTTCTACTTAGGAGTGAGGAAACAGGGTCATCCTTAACGCCTGCCGAACGGGGTGAAAAGGAAGGGTGGGGGTGCAGAAGATGGGGGGGGGGGGGGGGGGGGGGGGGGTTGTTCAGACATCCTAAAAAATAAAACCGAGCCTAAGCCCAAGGGAATGATCATTATAATCCACTCCTGCTAGGCCTCTAAACACTAAACGTTCCACATATTAATCAACTAAATCACAAAAGGGAAGTCTTTGTTTAGTAGCAATTACACCATTGAATATACAATTAAAAACAACTACATTTTGATCTTGTTCTGCTTATAATATGCTTGAATTAA
This sequence comes from Phoxinus dragarum, assembly GCA_033366665.1. Lineage (NCBI taxonomy): Eukaryota > Metazoa > Chordata > Actinopteri > Cypriniformes > Leuciscidae > Phoxinus > Phoxinus dragarum. The sequence goes on along the minus strand of JARPMJ010007319.1, from coordinate 5,642 downwards.
TCTTCACGCTCACGTTGAGAGTGATAACTTTAAAAGTTGGATGCCTGAGCAATGGGCCGCTTATCACTTGTGTCTTAACTCAATATTAACATATACATTAGCATACAATACAATTTCTACAATTAAATTCATGAAATTTACATCTATTCCATAATTATCCATGTTGAAGGGCATGAATGAAGGGCACTTCACACAATTTATGCGACCAGCAGATTCAGTGATGTCCTTTTATGCTAATTTGCAGGTTAATAATTTATGGGAGTTTCAGCAGATGCGCCTATATGTTTTGTGTTTAATGTCTATGTAATACCACACATTTATTTAAATAATCAATAAACATCAATAGTTTGGGCGAGTGAAGAATAATAGCATAATCAATTTAATATCTAATTTCCTAAAGCATTGATGCTTTGATTAAGATACTTGACATTAAAAAAATGTACAGGTTATCCAGTATAAGAGAATATAAAATTATTTAAATAATAATCAATACTTTGGGGAAGTGGAGAATAAATGCATAATCAATCATATTTATGCTCCAATTTCTCGAAGTACTGATGCTTTGATGATATACAAAAAGATTACACAAAGTTACACAAAGAATATAAAAGAGCAAGTTATATAAATGCATAGATAACGTAGGATACATAGTGCCTTAGAAGTCAACATTAAACACTCTGCTCAACCCATTTTACTTATGTAATCTCATGCATTTCCAAGAGGATATTCAAATTTCAGAAGCATCAATTTACAACATGCATATAAAATATAACCAAGGGGAAAAAAATATTTGGAAAAATGTGAGCCATTGAATCATGCACAACACGACCAGGAATGTGCATTAAGAAAGTAAATAGGGTCAATTCTGATTTTCCCATTGACTCTGACAAGAAATTGCACATAGGTTTTGGAGCCAAAAATCAACAAATGGCGAGGCTGTCAGCCCTTCAGGGCACTAAATGCAGGGTAATGCCTATGAGAGAGAGGTAGGCCGTGAAAGGCTGGGGTGAGTCGGGGTCAGCGTGAGCTGGTGAGCGCGACAGCTGAAAAGCGCAGCTCTACAGACTGCTGGGATGAGCTAATTACATTAGCACCCATCATTAGCACAGCCAGCCTGCCACCTCAGCAGCCAGCTCTCGTACAGCCTGCCTCAAGACGACCGGCCCTGCATTCTGCTGGCTTTACTATTACTACCTGCAACCCACTCCTAATGGACATCGCAGTCATGACGGAAGTGTCCGGGCAGCTGTCTGGCTTGTTTAAATGATCCAAGATTATGCCACAGGAATAAACACCTCATTTAAGTCAGTTTATAGGGGATTGTTTTGCGAACGGCTGCTAGCATTTCTAACCTTCTAATTCAATCCAAAAGATCGTTTATGTATACCGGTATATATATATATATTTTTTTTTTTTTACAAATTCACCATACTGTCCGCAATTGATTAATCAGTGTATTAAGATAATTGTTTTGCATTACAAATTTAAAAAAATATATATAATGTTTAGATATGCAAATGAGGCATTATCTAAATAAATATGCACTAATTTGCATACATTTTCAGAACAAAAACCTGAACATTGGTTAAGTCAGGTGTTTTATTTTGTTGACATTAGAGAATAATGTTTTTATGAAGGGGATTTCAGATATCTTTTTTTTTATTAGTGGTGTGACGAGATTGCATGCCACGAGATATCGTGATATTAAAACATGATATTTCTCGTCGAGGTAAAAAGCGGTTTCGCGATATCAGCATGACTAGGGTGAGTTTGTGGCAAAACCTTCTACAGTGCTTCTGTAGCCGGTAAATTGGGACATATGCTTATAATTATATTGTTCTGTGTTTTACAGCATATGATAATTCATACTCAGAAAGTACAACAGAAGTGGCATTCATTACACAATGATTAGTGTAGGGCTGTCACGATTCCTCGAGTAAATTAGAGTACTTGATTTTAAAAAAATCCTCGATTGCAATTTAAATGGAAGTGGCGCATTCCACATAAGAGAATCCATGAATGTTTTCTAAGGCTGCAAGATATAAAACTATTTAAAAAGAATATAGCTTAGCATAAGGCTTTCATTTATAAACCTTCACTAACGCATCAGTGTGTTTCTACACATACGAACTGTCGGTCATTGTGATTTCAAAATAAAGGTTTAAACCATCGCTCTGAGTTTGCATGTTTTGATGTCCACATATTCTTACTCAAGAGATTACAGTGACTGTAGCATTTCTAATCTAAAGAAGTGACCAAATATGAAAGATTAAGTGATCAATTAAATTAAAAGTTGTATGGTTAATATTAAACAAGGATTTGATCATGCTGTAAAGTGTAATAACAATCACCAGGCCCATGGTGCTCGCAGCATTCGCAATACATAATGCACATAAATTGATTGTGTATAACAGCGTTGTTCAGTAAAGGCATATGATTTCTTAATTTTCTTGCATTTGATACTTTATTGGAAACTATTATTATTGCTTCGTTGTTATTTTACATGTATTTGAAGTCATTTTAAAGGCTATTGTTCACTTAGAATTTTTTTTATACCACAAATAAATCATCCGATTACTGGATTAATCGTCAAAACAATCGACCGATTACCAAAAATCGTTAGTGACAGCCCTTAGTTAAATGATAAGTAAAATGCACCGGCGTTGTTTTTCATTTTGCACTTTCAGTCAAATAAAAGACTATTTTTCCAGTCATATTCTGTCATTGAAGATTTCTTAAATATAGTGTTTCTGGTAACCATGATTTTAATCATGAAATGTTATACATCAGGTGAATGCTATTTGAATAAACCACTCTGCAAAAAATATATCACTGTAAAATATATCACAATATAGGCAAGAATAAAACTATACAGTTTGGTGTATGTGCAGCTAATGTAAATTTTAGCCTTTAGTGCCTTAAGTGTTCACTTCAAAGTAAAAACATATAGAAAAATAACACTATGAAATGGGTAAATAAAAAAGATTTATTTTTCACTAAAAGCATTTGATTCTCTGAATTATTTGATGGCATTACTACATGGTTTCATATAGCAATCATTTTAGTTGCATTTCCAGTAAAACTTTAACTATGATATTAAATTACTGATAGAATCACACAAGATTCTGTTCATACCGCCCACCATAAACCTTAACCCCTAAAGCCAGCAAGCTTCGTACGGCTGCAATGCTCAAACCAGTGTCCTTCCTAAGGCCTGACGCCTCAAACCTCCACAGCGCTCGTCCCATCTGCGATCGCTCCTGCCGGCAGGCCTCACACACGGCTCCTCGCCGCCACACTCAAGGTTTCTCCTATCAATCCTTGGCACACTGCCAACCTGTCAGCCAGCCGCGCTCCGCCGAGGACGAATAGAGCGCCGGGAAGTTAGTGCGCGGCATCGGCACGATAGCTCACGTCTCCCCATGATCATCAGCCTAATTAAGATCTGACTGCTTTTATGTGATCTTTAGTAGTACATCAAAATATCAATTTGAGACAATTAGCTGCTGAACGTGATAACTCAATTCATCATTCCTGAAGGATTTTTTTTCATTCTTTCTTTCACAGGCACAGAATACAGGGAAAGGAAGAAAAAAAAAGAAACAGCCAAAATATTGGCGCTCACATTGAATGTTTTCTGCCATGCATATCAATGGACACGTTTTTTTTTTCCCCCTTTTTCTCAGAGGCTAATTTCAAGACATTAATTACAATTTTATGTTCTCATTAGATGATATAATTCCCTCTCCAAGTCGAGCTTCAAATGACTGTGATCTCCACTCGCCATGTTTTCCCCGGCTTAGGGTAATTCACATGAATTTAAATGTCATGAAACATCAAATAATGAATTAAAGAAAGGGATTTCAGCAGCCTACAATAAAAGAAAGTGATGCCTATGAAAATGAACCGGGCGGTTTTCCCGTCAAGGCTGTAATAATAATAATAGGGACAAACCTCTTTCAATTAAATCCCTCCAAAATCCTAGTCCAAACTAATTCAAGGATATTATATTTTAACAAAAGACATAAGGGTGCACTAAAAAAAAAAAAGTCTCAGATGCATTGTGGGTCAGCTGAAGCCTTGAGCTTCCAGTCAACAGCAAACTTGTTGCATATCTGAGGCTAAACAGAAAGAAAGAAAGCACGTTTGTCCTACTCTACCCGAGAGCTTTTGCTTTGCTTTTTTTTTTTTTTTTGGAGAATTGCTCGTCTCATTTCTCAAGGTTGTTCAATGATAAAGGACGCATTTCTCGGCTGGAAGGAAGGTATGGACAATTCTAGCTTGACCCTGCTATTCTAAGCCCTGTGAAACCAGGTGCATTTCAGACCAATCGCAACAAAACAAATCCATCTAAGGACTTTGTATACTAGGAGTCTTTAAAAAAGGCCTTTGCAACGGCCAACCTTTTAATTGCTAAAACGATCAAATCCAGTAACCAGTCTTCAATTCATACCAAAATAGGACGTTGCAGGTTTTCGAGGTAACGCACAATACAGCTCTGCGATGCATCAAAAGTAGGCTACACTTCAAAACCAGATAGTTTGGCATCAAAGGTCAGAGCAGAAATAATTATTGTCATGCATTAAATATTCAGAAAAGTGCAGATTGTCTTTCATGGCGAGGTGCAAGGTTCGCTCTCAGCACGTCTCCTTCATTTCCCTTCAACTAAAGAAGAGAACGTGTCTAGTTCTGCAAAGCCCATTAAAAATCAAAAAGTTTAGTATGTCTAATTAAAATGTAAACAGAGTAATGAAGACATCAGTGATTTAAGGCGATGTCTCTCTCCTTGCCACTGGGGGTATGATAATTACTCAAGCAAATGTGGGAACGCAGGAGAATCTGTGCGCTGCCTAGATTAACAGTTCTGCTGCTAAAACTGCTTTTTCCCACCAGGGGATTGAGTGTTCGCAACCAATCCCCAGCAGGCAGTGCGCTGCCACTTCGCTTTATGTAGCCAGACAGCTTTAGTGACCAGGGACAGTGAAAACAAAAGCTCCGACTCATTGTTTGAAATGGCAGAAAAAAGAAAAAGGACCAAAGCGCCGCTTATGTTCCGTTCTAATAATTCAGATTGTTTGTTTGAAACACTGGCGCTGCATTAACTTTATCGTCCTTGTTTTGTTTTTTTTCCTCAGCGCTGTAGTGGATTAGGGAGTCAATCGGAATAAACAGACAAACAAAACATATGAAGCACGTTTACATTTCTCTGAAATATGGCTGAGCGGTATAATAAAGAGATTTGTCTCTTATTTAAACCACAACAGGCTGGCACGTTTGATTCATTTCAGTGAATCAGTTCAAACTGTCCATTTCTATTAACTGGTTCAAACTTTGATTTAACAATTCATTCGCAATAAAGTCACTGAAAATGGTTCAGAGAAGTGATTCACACATTCAAATGTTTTAGTAAAAATGTATATGCGAGTAAATTGCTGTGATTATTTTAACTGGATCTTCTTTTAACATTTTTAATCATTTCAGTGAATCAGTTCAAACTGTCCATTTCAATGAATCAATTCAAAACTCTGATTCCACAATTAATTGTGACGTCGCTAAAAATGGTTCACACTCAGTAGTGTTTTTCACGCATTGTAATGTTTTAGTAAATATATATGCAAGAAAATTTCTGTGAAAAACTGCAA
>JARPMJ010007318.1:0-43973 GCA_033366665.1 Phoxinus dragarum | reverse complement strand
TTGATTTTTCCACAGCCTGTTCAAAAAGTCAGATTTGATTTGTAATTTCTGTCACCCAGCTGGGTGCTGATCAGCCTGTGAATGCTGGTGGTTATGAAACTATAATATCTCGCATTTGTTCCATATTTCTGACATCAGACATAAATGAGATCTATATTTTCAGATCTAGCTCACTGACTGGCATTAACGTCCCCCTTGGCTGTACTTTGATTGTTTATATCCATTTGTCTCACATGGGGAGAATACATCAGCAAACCCTAGAAATTACATATGTATTGCTTTTTTGACATTAGCATTAATTTATTTGTTAAATTGATATATCATGGTTATATCCCTCTGCCATTCAAATTTATAATTTAAATTGGAATTTAAACCTGGAAGTAAATAAGTATTATAGATAGATGATAGATAGATAGATAGATAGATAGATAGATAGATAGATAGATAGATAGATAGATAGATAGATAGATGGATGGATGCTAAATGGAGCGAATGAGAGCAGAAAGAGAGACATGGTACATTGACAGACTAAAGAGAACGAGGGGAAACAATAAAAATTGTGCTGACGCTGAATTCATGTCTATAATAAAAGGGAGAGGGGAGGGGGTCAGAGAGAGGAGAGGTTAAAAATAAGCATGATGACGGGGGAAGGGGCCCGTGTGACTGGAGGGGGTAGCGTCATGATCTCTATGAGCCACAAGCAGGAAGTACTCTAAGACACCAATATGTTAAATTGGAAAAAAAGAAAGAGAATAAAGGGGAGCAGAGGGGAAAGGCAGAGGAGAGAAAGGTTGGAATGAGGGAGGAAAGAGAGAGGAGAGGGGAGATGATGGATGCGCTGCCTCTCATTTTGTGCCCCCTAACGAAGACTCTAATTAGTGTTTGTGTAATTCTGCACTGTCTTCAGCCTGCCCTGCTCATCTTAATTAACTACATTCATCTTCACCTCCCTCCTCTTTCTCATTCCATCCCTCGCTCTCTCCCATCGCTCTCTTAAAAACAACGCCGACTGACTTGGCCCCACCTAGATCTGCTTTTACTGTAGAAACCTCTCTCTCTCTCTCTCTCTCTCTCCTCTCCTCTCTCTCTCTCTCTCTCTCTCTCTCTCTCTCTCTCTCTCTCTCTCTCTCTCTTCTCTCTCTCTCGTCTCTCTCCTCTCTCTCTCTCTCTCTCTCTCTCTCTCTCTCTCTCTCTCTCTCTCCTCTCAATAAAGTTTTAATTGGTATTATTTTATGGGACTGCAATAATGCCAAAGCATTTATTTGCTTATACAGGTGTATGAGGAATAATAAGAGTAGATTGTGGAAAATTATACATAAGATATTAAAAATTACATCCCTGCAAGATCAAGTGTCCATTTCTTTGATTTACAATCATTTGCATCTATTTCAAAATTATTTAGGAAAAACGGTTTAATTATTTTATTTTTTTGAAATTTTAAAAAGTAGTTTTGGTCTGTTTCAGTTCTACAGGTCTGTCGTTTAGAGTCCCATTGATAATTTATTCCCTTGTTTTTCCTGGATTTTTGTGCCTGCTTTTATCATTATTAAGCTGTGATTGCTGACTTGCTCAGATTTGTCTCTGGCAAGAGTCCTAATAGTAATGAGACACGCTGCCAATTTGTGCACTATTTTTTGCTTTGTGTTTGAAATCTTATTTCCCATATGTTTCCATAAGTGTATTATGTTCCACATACTGTCGGTGCCTTTAGTTTGTATGTTGATCTGTATAATATTAATGATTGTGTAGGCATTTGAGGTTCCAGATTGTTCTCAGTAGTGTAAAAATCATATAAAATATGTTTATAAACGGAAAGTTCCGGTCCTTGATTCTGATTGGTTTAGCCGCGCCCGCGTTCGAAGCCGTTGTAAATTACTCAACAAACATACACCTGTGACCACATTACATTAGTAATACCAGAGCCCGTCTACGGAGAGCCTGTTCACTCCCTATTAAGTCCTATTGTACCGAATTTTTGGTTGTAGTTCCACCAGAGTTCCACTGGGGGCGATCGCCCGAGTGCAAAATGAATGGGAGTCTATGGGGCTAGACGGCTAAATTTGTCTCTTTCACCCGATTGCCATTGAGAAATCTCAGATTTTGATTGTAGGTTTGGCAAGTTCAACATGGGTTATAGGTCGAAAATTGAATGAACGAGTACTTATGTCCTTTCGATTTCTTACAGGTTGAGTTGTTGTTGCCCCATAACACGCTAGCATTCTGCTAATGAACGCTGATTGGTCAGTGAATGACTGGTTACGACCAGAGATACCGCTTGATGGCATCATGGCAATCCGAAGCGGGAACAGAATGTATTCTAGCAGAAACTCTTCTAGCACGTGTGTTTACCTGTGTCAGCTGTGCTGGCGATGCCTCGAGAGAAAAGAAGTGCAGAGCGCGAAAAACACCACAGTGACTGAAGGATTGCCGTAAAGCAGTATCTCTGGTCGTATGATGTGTATGACGTCATTGACATTTTGAAAGACTTTTTAAAGCAAATAAGTGACTCTAAAAAAATCTAACACCCAGCAATAAGCAATTTCTTTGCATCTCCTTTCGAATACAACATTCAAATTACTAGACAAAAAATTATATCTTGAGAAAAGTGGATTTTGAGGGGTTATAGCTCCATAGACCTCCATTCATTCTGCACTCGTCCTGTGAGCGCCCTCATGTGAATCAGAGTGGGAACTGCAACCAGTCAGAAGCCGGAAGTGTAGTGAGAGTGAACCTTCTCCCCTTATTAGACATTCTCTGGTAATACTGCGCAACTGCCATTTGTGATTCTTTGTTTGCTGCATGTGTTGCGTGGCAACCTCTTTCGAACTACAGTACATTGCTTGGTGGAGGAATGTGTTATAAACGTTATATTTTTTTTGTGAATAAAATAAATATTAAAATGAATATTTATATGGAGTAACCGTTTTATAAAAGCAATAAGCCATGTCTTCGGCTACAAACTCATTACTCAATTAAGTCAGTGTATCTAATCAGAAACATCATTAAGTGCAAGTAAAAAAAGTGCTAGTGTTTGTCTTCTTCCTTCCCATCCTCCATAAATTGACAAACAAACAGAAAGAAAGTTTTTTAACATAAATACATGACACATTTTATGTCATAGCTACAAAGCTGCAATTGCTTTTTATTAAATGGGCATGCAGTCTCAATGTGATAATGAGAAGGTTGGTTGTGTGATCTAAGCTTGTGTCACTTCCTGAAATCTGGGCTTTTCCCCCTCTCTGTCTCTCTTTCTTAATTGATTCACTTATTCCAGTTGACATGACACATTGTATGACGTCAGTCTAAAAACAACAGTGTCAGTATTCATCTTAAACGCATCACTGAATCTTACCGGCTGTTTGGTGGTTAACTCTGATTTACATTATACAGTAAAATTACACTTATTGCAGCAGCGTTGTTGTACAATTATTTGTTTCCCCCTGTAATATTGTACATTTACATATTATAGCATATAAAAATCTGCATTTTTGTGTTGCCTTATAGTAAAAAAAAAATCTTAAAAGATGTTGAGAGATTTACTTGAGTAGCAAAAAAGACTTGATTTATGGTGAAGTGTATTTTCTTACCTTTATTTACAATTTTCAGCATTCATTACTCCATTCTTCAGTGTCACATGATCCTTCAGAAATCCTTGTAATATGATGATTTGCTGCGCTCAGTTAACATTATTGTCAAGGTTCTGCGAAATATTTTTAAGGAAACCATGAGACACGTTTTCAGGATTCTTTGATGAAATAAAGTAGAAACAAAACAAATGCCACAACCAGGAACATTTCAAAGACCATCTGAAGCATTACATGCAAAAATCATGGCAAGATCTGGAATATCTTTAACAGTAACGGCAATAAACAACAATAAACAGTTCTAATCTGATTGGCTGGGTTCTGCGCAATTTCCAAGGAGTCAGGATGCACAGATGTTTATCAGTTAGTGTGTTTACAAGGGTACCAGTGTTCTTCTGATTTCACATTTACCCACCACATTTAAACGTCACACCATAACTGGGTTGTTTGAGAGAATGAACTGTAATTTTGGACCATACTGTCAAGTTACGCAAGTTAGAAAGCGAGAGGGAGCAGTTCCACAACTGTCTAAATGTTATTATAAAACATTCCAATTGACATTACAGGAAGAGTGTGCAATCACATCACTGTTTTAAGTGGAAAAAACTATGAATCATAATCCATTTCTTTATCATTAGTCAGTATGTTTATGTTTGAATAAGGTGAATATTCTCAGGTAAGAAACATTAATTTGAACTACTTTGCACCCTAACTTGGAGCGTATGAGTAACTCTTGTGATGAGTGATGTTTTAAGCTTTACAGCTGTGCATATGATGCGGCTCTCACCACCGCTGATGCCACGGCCCAGTGAGACCAGCGCACTCGACACAACAGCTGGGAGATGATGCTATAAACTGCCATACAAATCTCAAGCTGCACTGCAGTGTGCAATTATCATCAGGGTCATTATCACACATCCACTGCATTCTTTTAATTGAGAAAACTATAAACGTCTCTAGCTGATAAACACACAAAGGAAGCACTCAACGGCCATTCAGGGGGAAGAAGAGCGTGCGAGCAGGAGAGTCGAAGCGGGTCCAGTGAATATGAGCAGAGTCACCACCTCATATTGGCCAATCAATCAACCTGTCTGACAGTTATTACATAAAGCAGCCAATCAGAATGCTCAGCCTCTTTGCCTCCAGGCTGAATGAACAGGAAATGATGTGAATCACTTGTGGAAGTAGGACATGGCATACTGACACAGCTGGTGAGAAATGCAAACCTGGAACACATTTAAGAAAATTATTGTTTATCTGTAAAACAGAAGGGAGAGAATGATAGTCATGCATCTTTGGATTCAGCTTTGTTTTAAAAACTTTTACCTCCGGAGTTTGGAGGTTTTTTTGGGTAGTTTGGGGTTTACATCACATTTAGCAGATATGCACATTGAAATGTATTTATTTTTAAATCTTTTTGCAGGTCAAAATCAATTGTTACTCTCCTTACACTGTCCAATCAAATGCTAGCTGGCATGAGAATGTCCCACCCTCAAAAATGTAATTGACAGCAAGCGGTAATTGGTTCATGGCTGACAGAACTACGACTTTTGGCTTTTTTTTAAGGAATGAGCCCTTCAACATGAGCCTTTCAAATAACCAAGTCAATACAATAAATCGTTTATAAACTATTTCAAACAATATACATAAATACAGTACCTTATCTGATGTAAAATAACTACTTTTTTGTATGAATTTACAGCGAGGATGCATTAAATTGATCAAAAGTGACAGTAAATAGGCTATAATGTTACAAAATGATTTCTATTTCAAATAAATGTGGTCTTTTGAATCTTCTATTCATCAAAGAATAATGAAAAGAAAAACTGTATCTTGGTTTTAACAAAAAATAATAAGCAGGACAACTGATCCAACATTGATAATAATACAAATTATTTCTTGAGTATCAAATCATCATATTATAATGATTTCTGAAGGATCATGTGACACTGAAGACTGTGTGATGCTTAATTCAGATTTGCCATTATAGGAATAAATTACTTTTTTAAAATATATTAAAATAGAAAACTGTATTTGCTGTATTTTTGTATGTAAAACAAAGAGACTTGCCGACCTCAGACATTTGAATAGTGTTATAAAAAAAATGCAACTGATCTAAAACAAACTGAATAATATGAGATGGGTTTGAGATTTAGAAGTGAACAGGAAAAAAAAATTATTTCAAGGGATCTTCAAGGAAATAGATATGCAAACAAAATGTTTTTGTTGTTCGGTTTTCAAATGCTACTTATATCCATCAGATGCATTATTTAATAATTGCAGTAATAATTACTTACCAAGGTTACTTTCATAGCAGCTAACCGTCAAGAAATATGGTTAGTAGACAGTATTCTCTTGTAGCCTACATGCTTTTACACACTGTCTCTAACACACACACAAGCTCGCGTGACAACCTCGCTGGTGCCTAAAGCTATCCGGTCTCTTAAGGGCACGTGAAATACTCTGCTGCTCACTCTCTTTTCTCTTATACACACACACACACCACACACACACACACACACACACACACACACACACACACACACATATATGCAGACATAGATTCACATGTGTCATTATGGTGTGAACCGCTGACCCCAGGCTTTTAGAGAGTAAGGAAAGGATGCTATTGCAGTGAAGGGCATGACTCCTCACAGTAATGTATCAGCACTAGTCCTGACTGTAGTACTTTTAGCACCCTAACTTAACACATATACACACACACACACACATTTGAGATTGGAGATTCATTAGATTGTTTTTTTTTAGTCAGATCTCTATGAAGCAGGGTGTCCAAGGCTGACTGCTCACTAATTAAATAAATTATTTTCTCTCGTGGACAAAGATAATTATGTGAAAGTGCGGTTAATCTTATTTTAGATGTCTTTATAATATTGTATGTATGATGTAGATTTACTTGTGTAATAAAAACATACAATTAAATATAATTCAAATGTTTTATTTACAGTTTTATATTTTTAATGACACTTTTATTTGCACTTTAAATTAAAAGTATTAACACTTAAAAGGAATTTGAAATTATGATGATGATAAATATGCTGCAAAAATGTTTCACATCTTTTAAATGGGGATTTTTGTATTTAAAGGGATTAACAGTTTTGGAATTTAACCAAGCATTACAAATCAGCCACAATGCAGTATCACTTCCATTCTGCACAAAATGCAATGCTACCAATCATTTAATCAACCAACCAATAGAAAAATAAATAAATATATAAAGCATATATATATATATCACTTATTCTTTTTCTCTCTCTATTGGTTGGTTGATTAAATGATTGGTAGCATTGCATTTTGTGCAGAATGGAAGTGATATATATATATATATTAGGGCTGTCAAAAGATTAATCGCGATAATCGCATCCAAATTAAAAGTTTGTGCTTGCATAATATATGTGTGTGTACTGTGTATAATTATTATGTATAAATTACACACACATTCATGTATATATTTAAGAAATATTTGCATTTATATACCGTATATACATTTATATAATTTATATTATATATAAAAAAATGTATATATAAATATAACCAATATTTTTCTTAAATATATATATGATTGTGTGTGTTTTTTATATATATAAATAATTATACACAGTACACACACATATATTATGTAAACACAGACTTTTATTTTGGATGCGATTAATCGCGATTAATCTTTTGACAGCCCTAATATATATATATATGTAATATGTATATACTGTATATGAATGTATAACTTTCATGCAGGATTATTGTGAAGACTGTAAATGTGGAGACAACCTGGAAAACCATGACATTGCAGAGGTCGGGATGCTCTTACAAAATTGATGACTTGGTAAGGAGAAAGCTTGTTACCAAGGCCAATGGGAACCTTAAAGAAGATGAAAGAAGCTGTAAAGATTTATGGGATGGGACTGGACGCTCCCTGTATTACAAGTCTGAGTTTAGGGTAGGAATCCAAGGAAGGCAGAAACTATTTCTTTCAACAAATAACATCCAAGTTCATATGAATTTTGCAAAGAGACGCAACACCCAAAAATCCATGGCAGAAAATCCAAAAGAAATATTTGCAAAACCAACACAGCCCATTCCAAACAAATATTATCCCGACTGTCAAGCATGCTGGAGGTTCTTCTCGTTGGCAGAGACATCTGTGCACAGGAGAGCTCTGTGCTGTCTGACTGAGCTTTAAAGAACAATGAGATCTACTGTCCAGGTTTCTTACATTACAGAGACTTACACAGTAAAAGAAAGTGAAAATAAGTTGTTATTTTAAGGATATTTCTGCTTGACCTGACCATTACAAAATGTCATTTTTTATATATCCTAATAGACTGAATGCACATGCACAGTAAAAAATAATATTTATATATATTATTATTATTTTTATTTTTTTAAGTACAATCAGCTTGTTTATGTTAAAGTAATTTCACTTTAAATGACATTACAGCCTTAAAAATAGGTTGAATCTTGTATAACATAAAACAAGTTAAAATCGCTTAACTTATTTTCACGAGTTAAAGCAATGCAAACACATATGTTGTCCAAACTTTTTGATCATATAATATTTTTGCAGTGTGGTCAAAACTTCAACAATCAATCAAAGCAAGAACTTTATACATTTAATTCAAAAGCATTTATGGATTTCACGATTGTATTTGTATCCATTTTAAATGTATATTACTATCTTGACGGACTATCAAAATGATTGTACAGCTTCTTCATATCCACTGTACAATTGCTAACTTACAAAAAAAAAAGTCCTTTTGGATTAAATTGGATTTGTTTTTTGTTTTTCTCTAAACAAATTGTTTCCATAAAACAAGTGCAATTGTGTTGGTTGACTCTCTCCCTTCTCTCTCTCTCCTTCATAAACACAAACATACAGTAAGTGCTCAGAGGGGAGAGGATATTCCTATGGGGCAGTGCAGCTCTCTGGGCCTGATTTATGTCAGCGCTGCTCAGGGAAGTGCTCTGTAAGAAACCCTCATCATCTGATCACTGATCAGCACTGCATCAGCAGGAGGCCAGATCAGCTGCTCTCCCCTGGAAACATGCACAGTCCTATAGCTTTATGAACACTGCTCGTAAAAATACACTTAACCGCTGGTGGTGCTGAAAACATTTATTTTATGTTTTTCGCTATATGTTTTTTGTCAAATGTATAGCCTTTTGATTTACAATTTCTTTATTTATTAAAGTACATCATTAAGAACAAATACAATGTAAAAAATTATATAATTAATAAGTTATGACAACATATGTTTTTGCAGTGTATTTTTTTTAAAGTCAGTTTAATATAATTTAAGTTAAAATTACTTAAAAATCCAAGATGATTGAACTTAAACATTTAAGGCAGCATTTTTTTACAGTGTTATCTGCGTTTTAACTTAATTTTTTTTTAATTTAATGTCAATTAATTAATGTTCATATATATTTAAAAATAATAATTCAATCTCTTGCACCTGAGGCAAAGTATGGCGACTTATGAAAACATGTAGTTGGCAATAGGTTATGGGTTGCAGTTAAGTTTTGTTACCTGAGATGTTTTGTGAATTATGGTGTCCTAATTGGACGTCACAATTATGTGAGTCTATTGTTCTTCTTACTATGGTAAATATATGTAAATCTGCAGATACACGGCATGCCTCTAAAATTAAGGGAAACTCGCTGGGATTTTCGCAATTGGAGAAGAAACTATATGCGCAAAATAAAATACAAACCGGAAACTGCAGGGACGTTTCCTTTGAGGAGGCAAGGGGGGGTCACAAAAAAATAAATTAGAAAATAGTCCATGCTAGAAAAATATAGGAGGGGGGGGGGGGGAGGGGGGGGGGGGGGGGAGGAGAGTCGCCGCGAGAGAGGAGGAAATGCCAGTTATAATTTGATATGATTGGATTGTGCGATAAATCCCTCCTCTTGTTTTCATGGGCGTTCTTGAATCGGCTTGAATGAACGAAAGTGTTTAATGGGAAGACTAATTAAAAAGTAGGCTAAGTACAACTAGGCTAGGCCATTTAGATGTCACCGCTTTATATAGCGTCAAAATCAAACTTGAAATGGACTAAAAACTTGAAATGGAATTTAGGGATTGTTTAGTAATCATTCAGCATGGTGAAATTAAAGTAGGCTATAGGTCTTCGTCTGTGATGATGATCAGTGTTTTCCAAGCTAACTGATGAAAATAAGTTGACTATTGAACAGCTGAACAAATAAAATATATTGTTTAAAATTGTTCAATAGTGCCTTTAGCTATTATTTAATTTATTTTTGAATAAATGTAAAAAGTGCTTAAAAAACTAACTTAATGAGATTTATATTTTTGATGAATAGAACATTAATAACATAGTTCATGTAAAAATACAAAATAGATTTGTATGTGGTTAATGTCACGCTATCTCGCCATATGCGTCTTTTTGTAAATGTAAAGTAAAATATGTATTGCACTTAAAAAAGTTATTCCATCATTAGGCTAATGTGTAATAAACATGTTTAGAGTTAGCTTTGCTCACTTTTCGTCAGAAATCTGTAAATTGAACTGACTGACAAAAATGAGTACAGTCTACTCTAACAATATCATGAGATAGGCCTATAGATTAATTTAAAATACATGTCTAAAAAAAATGTGTAAAATCAAAAAGGCCTTTTTCAATGTTAGTCATAGGAAATAAGATTCTAAAAGCTTGGTAAAAGTCAATATGAGCCTGGCTGCTTTCAAGTCAATGGAATTAACACACAATTTGAAGGTATGAGATTAGCAGTGATCAACCATTCAGATGATCATGAGAGGCAGAACATTCTTTCTTGGGATTTCTGAGAGGAAGCCAAAGATTATAAATGAATAATGTTTTAAATGACGTGTCTCTGAAATTTTTTGCCTTTGGCTCTCTGTTGGTAACATGCCAAATTTGAGCAGAAGCTTGAAAAACACAAGCACATCTGCACGGTAATCTGAACAAAACCTGCCAAACATTTCAAATTTGATGGGGGAGAGAGGAAAAGATCAGTGAAAAGAGAGAGATCAAAGCAGGAAGAGTGTGAAAGAGAGAAGGAGAGTGAGAGAGTGAAACTGGAGGGGGAGGACTGTTGGGAGAGAAGAAAGATGATGAAACACTTTTTGCAGAGTAATATTTTCAATAAAACCATACCATTCATCCACATATATCAGTCATCAGAATCCAAACAAATGTTTCTCTCTCTTTCGTTCCTCGGAAAGCCTGCCCTCCCGGCCTTCATTCCACAGCTGCCGGCAGGGCTCTCTCGTTCATCCATCTTTTCCAAAGTGCTCTCCTTCCCTTCTTCTCGTCCTCTCCCTTCCTCCATCTCGCACTCTCCCTCAGCGCACACTAAACAAATAACGATTGTATTTATCTCTATCATTCTCTCCATTTTCCTTTCCTCTCTCTTGTTTTCTTGCTCCCTCGTTCAATATTTCATGTGGATGAGAGCGTATCTATTCTAAGCTCGCTCTCCGCCACCACCCCCTTCCTCCCCAGTCGTTTAAAAAAATCCTTTTCTCTCCACATCATTCTTTGTGTCTACCTCCTTTCCCTCCATTTCTATAAATCTCTCTCTCCCGTTTCATCCCTGATGTTCTGCGTCCCATTTTTTGCTCTCCCCCTCTCTCTCTCTTTCCGTGACTGGACAATGTCCACTTCATTTATACAAAGAGCCAGCGTGCCTTCTCTTTTTTTGCCATCATTTGGAGAACACACATGCATGCATTTCAGTTTTTGCACCTCTTTCATTGTTATTTTCTTCGTCTCTTTGCTGGGGTTACTAATATCTCTCCACCTTCTTCTTGATCTTCTTCTCGTCTCTCTCTCGCTCTCTCTCTCTCATGTGCGCTCTATCTATGTCAGTGTTGTTTTAGGCACAGCAGTGGAAGGTAAACAGTGAGATTGAAAATTCATGTCAGACAGATGAGTGAGAGGAAGGGAGAATGTAAGAGCGAGGGAGGGAAAGAGAATGACAGAAAGAGAGGGAGAGAAAGAATATGTGTTTAAGGGCCACTTTTGCTTCTTAGTTTTGAAACAGAGAAGTTCTCCGATTGAATCGGTCCTTCAAACCCACAAATTGTGAAAGTGCACAGCAATGCACTTACAATGGAAGCAAGCAGCCAAGTGTTCCACAGAGGTTAAAAGCAGAAATGTGAAGCTTGACATTTTTTTTAAAGCACTTACAGGAATACTTCACTGAAGACGGCTTGTTATTTAAGCTTAAAATGATATAATAATAATAATAACACCAATAATATAAATTATATATCCATTCATCCACCCATCCGTTATACTGGAGTCTATGTATAGCATCTCAGGCCACAGGCAGGGGAAACACCCTGGACAGATGGCCAGTCCATCACAGGTCTTTCTCACACACACACACACACACACACACACACACACACACACACACACACACACACACACACACACACACACACACACACACACACACACACACACACACACACAAATATATGTTTAAATGTATAAATAAAGACATTTATATAGCACCTTTATACATAAAATGCAGCTCAATGTGCATAGTTTTTTTTTCTTTCTTTTTTTAGCTGGACTACTTTTAGGGTGGATGCCTGATAACATAAACAGTGCTTTGTTTCATTACGCCCCTTCCAAATCATAGCACCCTGTCATAGATACCAAGTAACCAGGTTTACTTTTTAGCTGATCATGACATGAGTTGAATGATTGAGTATATTAGACTAAATTAATGTTAATATGCAAATTTAGTCCCGCCTCCACTCAGTCACACCAGCTCGGTTTACCTGATCCACTCGGTCATCTGTAGCCAACACTGCACAATGGCAATTGGACATATTAGTTTTAATTCATACATATAGTATGCTTGAACTAGAAACTGATTCAAAAGAAGAGGAAGAGCGAATTGTACAGGGTCATCTACAAATCAATACATCAGAATGGTAATGCTCTAGTCTCTACAATGTCGGACACATAACAGTAATATATATGATTAGCCTTTGACTTGACTACAATCAAACAGCTAATAATGTGTTGTTAATGTTACACAAACCATGTTACCATTCACCATCTCAGAGACAGACAGCTGCCTTCTATAAATAAGCATCCTTAGAAACACTGATAACATGTTTGTTTTAAACCATGTTTTTGAGACTACACCGCAGTTTTGAGAAGAAAATACTCAGCAATAGTGTTGGCTGATGAATTTGCACATGCATGGCTTGTCTTAAAGCATATTAAAAATGCCACATAGACATTTAAACAAGATTCAAATGTATTCACAGTACTGCACACTTGCTCTTAATATCATATTTAGGGCCCGAGCACTGATGGTGTGAGGGCCCCTATTGGAATTGCTCCGTTTATGCTAATTGTATTTACTACAAATGAGTTTTTTCCCCCCCAAGCTTATTATTCTCTGTTGCAACTGACCACAGTTGTAGTTCATGTGGAATATTTTTAAATGGCCATTTCACATGTGCTAGATTCCCATGGTTGTGATATTTAAAATGAGATTTGGGAATGTGGGCAAATGCAGGCAAATCAAATCTACATTGTTGTACAACAGATTACAGAGCTTATTCGATTCTGGCCCAATGTCTCCAGCGTGACGGTGACGCCGCGTCACCTCCCAGTCACAGGCAGAGAACTTCCCGTGTCATAAGGTCAGCCGTATAGCCCGATGTGTTTGTGTTTTAGTTGGATAGTTTATTTCTGAAAGCAAATCAAAGTTGGGCAAGAGCTGAATGTTCTATTAGATTGAAGGCTATGAGTGTGTGGAGATTGGATTTGAGAGCGAGAACCGGCCATGTGACAGATAGAGCCGAGCAGGAACTCCCCGAGCTAAATGTCATAAGGGCCACGGTGTCACGGGGCCTGAAAATGATACACTACCATTTTTCATCATCTGCTCCTGAGACAGAGAGGCACAATTGAATTGGGAGGCAGTATTGCAAATGAAAGATGTTTTATGAAAACTGACAATTGCCTGTCATGGTTATATAAAATGGTTTGAATTGTCATAAATAAAGAAATGCAAAAAAAAAAGAGGATGGAATTGAAAGGATATGTAAATCTCTCACTCTAGGGGGAGTGCACAACTGACTTGCTTGAATATTACAATTTAGGAGCTATTTATGATTGCAAATTTCAAACTCAATTTGCGACATACTTAAAATACATGGAATCTTAGAGTGTGTGTGTGAAGGGGATGTTGAAGAAGGAATATTTTTCCTCTAGACTTACTGTACCAATTTAAATTTTTTTGCTTGACTCCAAAAACTTGTGTGCTGACAGGGCGACGGAACGACTGTTGAAAAGAGGAGTGCAATATTTCGTCAATGCCACAGAAACTCTGGCGGAGAGAAGGATGGCAGGCCGATGAGAGTGAGGCACACAAAGAGGTGACAGAGGTAGATCACGAGAGAGTGAACGAACAAAAGGAGGACAGAAATAGCTTTCGAAAGAGTCAATGTAGCTTGACACAATGGGTGTAGGGCGAAGACAGGAGGAGCTGGCGAGTGTGTGTGTGTGCGTGTGCGTGTGTGTGTGTGTGTGTGTGGGGGGGGGGCTGCTTTACAAATGGGCAGGGAGAAAAGACAGGTGAGAAATAGTAAAAAAACAAAAAGAAGGAAAAGACAAAAAGACAGAGGGATTCCCCAATGACACCTAATCTCTTCCTCTCTTTCTCACTGTCCTCTCTCCCTCTATTCCCTCCTTTTCTCCCAATAAATCATTTTGACTTCTGCTTAACCAACTCATTCCCAGCAGACGGGAGGCAAACTGCAACTATCCCTGCCCTGCAACCCTCTCCTTCCTCTCGCTCACTCGCTTTTTCTCATTCTAGGAAAAAACCCGAAAAAATCAAAAACTATCATGAGTATCACCAAGGCAACATGTCTTAAGGCATCATGAGATCGATGTTCATGTAGGTGAATAAATATTACATAGCACTTTTTTACATTAGATAGATAGATAGATAGATAGATAGATAGATAGATAGATAGATAGATAGATAGATAGATAGATAGATAGATAGATAGATAGATAGATAGATAGTATTTGTATGTGTGTACAGGTGTGTGTGTATAGTTATGGAGGCTCACGTGGCACATGATCAAGCGAGACTGATTACTATCATATGAACATTAACATCAGCTCAACATCCTGTGTGTGTGTGGATGAGTAGATCCCATGAGTGAAGGACAGAGATAGAGATGAGCAATCCATCAATCCATTCACCCTCCTAAGAGGATTTCCCATAATTATTCCATATTAGAAAAGACTTACACTGTCTAGAGAGAGAGAGAGAGAGAGAGAGACGAGAGAGGAGAGAGGAGAGAGCGAGGAGAGAGAGAGAGAGAGAGCAGGTGTGGATAGAAGGATGGAGGTTTGCGGATAATAGGATATAAAGCACTGCACTCTGACAGACAGTAAGAGGATTGTGGTGGTGGTAATTAAAACTGCTCTAGGAACGGTACCCGTCGTAATTGTTTAGTTATCATATATAAAATAAAGTTTTTCTCCTCCGTCGCGAGAGAAGCTGTCTGAAAGCATCCCTGAAAAACGAAAGCTCAGAGCTAGAGCCAACGGACGCGCGCTTTTGTCCTGGGCAGGAGGCGGAGCTGGTGACTGAACGAGCACAGCCTACCAAACAGCGCGCGCGCTGGTGTGTGTGTGTGTGTGTGTGTGTTTGTGTGTGTGTGAGAGAGAGAGAGAGAGAGAGAGAGAGAGAGAGAGAGAGAGAGAGAGAGAGAGGAGAGAGAGAGAGAGAGAGAGAGAGCGCTGAGGATATGGCCAAAGAGAGCGAATAAAACTCGCTCGAGCACTTGTTCGTCACACAATTGTAAGTGTGAAACATCCCGCAGCCGCGCGCAGGATTCTCCATGCGCATCCAACCAGATACGATCTCACGAGCAGCATCAACAAAAGAGAATATAGTTTTACAATCAAGGAGCCTCGTTATCTCACGAGTTTCTCCAGGGCTACAGGGTGGACATATATCTCTCTTTCCCGCATTTAAACTCACACCACCCGGCTGCCTGCATCTCCCTGCTCCGTCCGCGGAGAGCCATCAGCGCGCGAACAGTGGTGGTCTCCTATCGGACCATTGGATTGGGGTTGACGCCATGGGGACAGAGGGAGGGGGTCTTCGCTATGGATTCTGACTTTTTAAACACTTAATATAACATATAGATTGCGAAAACCCATATCTAAGTAGTTGAGCGAGCTGCGCTTTAGGTCGCATCTCTTCTTGTCCTTCTTTACCGAACGGGATGGTTCCAGCGCAGAGTCGCGTGGGGTGAGAAGATCTTGTAAGACTGGGAAGAAAAGCGAGAGATCGAGGGATTATGGCACTCTTCGCCCTCTGTTTTTTTATTCTGACGCTCACCTGCACGAACTTTGACCTCGTGACTGCAGCCAGGCACGCGGTACACTGGAACAGTTCAAACATATCGTAAGTAGCTTTTATCGTCCCTTTTCCACTAATTAGTCCAAAAAATAGATTCGAACAGATTTTAAAAAATGCTTTAAAATGTGTGGGTTTTTTGTTGTTTTCATGGGGGTTTCAGCCAGGAGAGTATAGCCTAGCTAAAATAAACCAAAATAGGCTATGTACTATTTTGAAACCAGTTTAGAAGTTTACCTATTTATTGGGACTCCCTTATGGAGCAGGTGCATCAGTAGATCAGGACAGGAGCTTTTTGGGATGTGTTTGTGTGTAATGTGAGTGTTTGTGCATATTTTTGTATATATTTTTTTTAAGGAGTGATTGATTTTATTAACTTTGATCTTGAAAACAACTATAGGTTAGGCAGATGTTTGTTGAATAGTAGTGCTTTGTAGTCCCTCAAATTGGTTCAAATTCTTACTCATCTGAGGTTTTTGTTTCATTTGCTTTTAACTAAATTAATTGACACAAAGCAGCTTTACCATTTTATGCCTCAAGCTTCGATGGTAGTGTCAAAGTCGGCCAGAAAACATGGAAACGATCACTTGAAACTCTAGATGTGTGTACTGACATGACAAGGAGTGACTTCTGTCTCAAATATGAATCTAGTACAGTTACATATATGCTGTACATGATAGAAATATCTTTCACCTTTGTCCTCACAGAACCTCTTTCTCACTCTCCTCCTTGTGTGTTTCTTTCCATAACTTCTCCGTTCACTCACACTCCTGTATGTTTCTCTCAGGGAGTCTACATCTGCTTTTCCGTTCTCCTCCCTCTTTCACAATCATACATGGAGCCCAGTGTATAGTCCCCAGTTTCTTTTCATTCCATCTGCTGTAATTAGCGGCACTTTTTCAAAATGACCTCAATATGCCTGCATTGTGACACCATTCAATCTCAGCATCTCTCACTGTCACACACACACACACACACACACACACACACACACACACACACACACACACCACACACACACACACACACACACACACACACACACACACACACACACACACACACACATTAGAATGACTGAGGTGTTTAGGTCATGGTCTGACTGAACGGTAAATTAGAGCAACGGTGCAGATAGATGGGTGTGTTGGTGTATTAGTTTGTCATCTGGCACTACCAGTTTTAAAACCTATGAAACAATGCAGGAATTGACCTAGTTTACAGGTACTGTTCACACTAATAAGTAGATTGGGACAGCATACAAATTTGGCCTAAATCAAAATCAAATTAAACACATGGACCTGCCGGAGGAGTGCCTCTTATATTTACAGGTACTCCTATCTAAATCTCAATCACTCACTCACCCTTCACACATTTTACAGTGATTATATAAAAATCTGGAGCCTGTTTTAAGCCGGGCACACATTGTATGATTTTTATGATCCTAAAATCGACATTGGACACCCCCTGGATATTATTTTGCCCCTCTTCGAGTTGCAGTTTGGGCCTTTGTATGTAGAAATATTACAATTCATATTTTATTCAAAGGACCATATGATCATTATATTGCCACTGTTTTAAGTTTGGCCATGTGAGTGACTGTAATGTCTGTGGTCAAAGGATGACAGAACTCGAACGTCCTCCCTGAATTAATTTATTAATGAATGCTTTTAATTAATCCCAGTAGAGCCATGCAAATGCAAACATTTACAGTCTGAATAGTGATAAAGACTCTATTCAGAGGTTTTCAATCAGGGTGCTAGGACCCACTAGGGGGCCTCAGCAAACTTCTAAGAGGGCCATAGGATTACTTATTAAAGTTAATATGGCCTATATTATTAATCAATTATATATATATATATCTCACAAGTTCACACTCAAATAATCAGAATAAAGAGTATACGTATTTGGTGTTCTGTCCGAGGCGTGGGCTCCGTGCTCGGAATTTGGCCCAAACCCACAGTACTCCCCCACCCCCACCCATACCCATATCCCTTGTCTGCAATAGTAACTGGCGAGTCGGCTATGTATGTATATATATATATATATATATTAGGCCTCCTCTTGTGCTGATTGAATAGAACGTTTGAATGTGCTCCTCCCGAACCTTGTTAATAAAACATCATACCTTGAACGTTTTGTTGGACAATGGAGGCCTTGAGTCAAAAGGGAAATATTTAACGATCCCCAAAATTTTCCTTCGTGGCCAAAATCATACAGTGTGACTGTATTGTATTTGACGGTAATTACACATACTTACAGCGAGGCAAAATTTGCTAAACGTTTTGATTCTTCTGATTTTGAAGAAAATTCATGGTAAAATGTCCAAGGACAGTCTTACTTATTGATAACTGGAAGCGATAGTCAAAATATTTAATAAAACAGCAACAATATTGCGTGGGCCAGCTTACGCCTTTGGTGTTTAGCTCTACATTATATCTGCACCTCCATGTGCTTTTAGCTTTACACAAGAGTTCTCACTGTGCAGAGAAATGAAAAGTGCCTCTTCCACCCAGTTTCCCCATAGAGAGAGCTGTCTAACTGCATTAGCATCGGTAGCAGCACGGGGCGGACATGCTACGTGATAAAACCAAATTAAACTGGCTTATTTTCAAGGATTATTTTTAATAAGACTTCCACAGCAAATGCTATTACACACTTTCGGCCCACTGCACAGTAGAAAGTGTGGACATTAACCCCATTTTACTATGAGCTACTGTTTTCCTCATTATTTTTGTGTTCAAGGAAGTGTGTACTTTGTTTTTTTTGTTTTTTAAAGTGTATGGGAAAATTAGTCTGTAAGCTAGCATTATATGTGTAGACTTCCCTCTCTCTTCATTACTGCTCTGCAACACTGATGACACCCTGTTACCTCAGCTTGGCCTAGATATACAGCAGAGAGAGAGAGAGAGAGAGAGAGAGAGAGAGAGAGAGAGAGATGTGATATTTAAGCATTGTATTGCTGAATGTCGAGCTATATGTCCGCTTATTCTCGGGAGTCCGAGCCTAAATGTAGCACAGCATGCTAATAGCTGTGGTCAGTGTGCCTAATTCGGGTCTACAGTCAGAGCTGCACAGTCACTCTGTCTCTCCTCGCCGTGGACTACACAGAACAAGCTAGTATTCTCTGGATAGTGTTTTGACTCGGGGGTGTGATACAGAGCGCGTGTGTGAGTGTTCTACAACTAAACGTCTTTGTTTTCGAGCAGAGCACGTTTGGTGTAAACAGTAAGCGAGGCGCCGTCGGCTATGAGGTAAAAAACGAAAACAAAGCAACCAGACCACTGCCTCCTCATTCATCTTCTAAGAGAGTTATAGCTGAGAGTGTACCTTCAGCTCGCGTACACACACACACACACACACACACACACACACACACACACAGACAATTACTGAGCGTGGAGTGGGCAGTGATCCTAACGGCCCTACACTCTCGCTCCAGTGATGCGTGTCCCGGAAAAAACACAGAACCCCCTCAAATGCATAATTAGAAAACAGAGTTGAATAAATGCATATATACGAACTGCTGGTTTTCCACACATCTGCTGACGAAAGGATTACAGTCACATGAGGGAACACTATGGTATGTAATGGGGAAAAAGCACTGTGAACACATGTGCAATGTTAGTAGAGGTAAACTGTGTGTGGACTCCAGGGGTGAACATCTCCGCTCTGTCAGAGCACAATTACAGAACACGAGTAGAAAACACCAGCCTGGACTGAACAGAAAGTCTCTAACACGACTGCTAAAACGCATTAAAACTACAAATCAGTGTTGGGTGAAACTGTCAAAGTTTGTTTTTGTCAAAGTCCAAAATATGATTGAAAATGAAATGTGATTTAACCAACCTTAGCACATTAGGCTTTATTAATGACATTTTTAAAGGTTAAACCAGGTACAAGATACATTTAAATTAGATTACATTTAAAAGTTCTTTAGCTAGTGTTATCATCGCAGTTCTTCTTGTAGGCTATTTTAAGTACGGATACCACACACCTCTTCAATGTGGAGTTTTATGTAAATTAGACTGATAATAATGAGTTTTAGACAGCGTTTCCACAATAATTAATTAATTTACCTGTCAAACTAAAAAATAAGCAACTTGGGCATCACTACTGAATATTTTATCCATCATCAAATCTTTCCACTTTGTGTATCCTGTACAGATGTTTACACTCGTTTTTGTCTTTGTCGCTCTTTCTGTCTTCTGTCTTCAAACCTTTACTGCTTCTTCAGCCATTCAGGTACTGATTCTCCCATTGTCTCCGCTGCTAAAGCTCGATAATAATTGTGTACCATTGTCTAATTTTCATTCTTCGCAACACCACCTACTAGATATAGCATATTGGCTGACGCTTCAGTAGATAAGCACGAGGAGGATACTCTCAGATGCTTAGTGAAACACAGCGGGACACGTCATTTCAACATGGTGAACGTGGAGACTGACCCACACCTTACATAATTAAAACAGTTTTTGTAGAAAACTAGTATGTGTACAAATCTCATGTGGGTGAGTGTACAACATTCAGATGACTAGCTCTTCACAAAAAATGATTTATTTCTAAATGTTTGAAACTTTAGAAATAAGCACCTTTTATAGAGCTTTAATGTTTTTCGTGATGTGTTTATTTATATGTAAGTCTATATAGAAAGTTATCATGAATGTATTCAGGAATACACTTCAGGCGAACGTGATTTCTGCTTTTGAACATTTATTTACCGCTGGGTAAAACTGCATGCTCTGACTAGCGTGTACATTTTTTAGGTACTAAAATATTTGAAGATCTTGTTTAAATACACTTGTATACTGATGAGCCAAAACATTATGACCGGTCACAGGAGAAGTGAATATTGTTGGTCATCTCCTAACAAGGCCACATATTAAGGTCTGGGTAGATTAGATGGTAAGCAAACAATCAGTTCTTGTAATCTTGGTGTTGGATTCAGGAGAAATGGGCAGGAAATAAGATCTAAGCGACTTTGACAAGGGCCAAATTGTTGTGGCAAGGCGACTGAGTCAGAGTATCTCTGAAACAGCAAGACTTGAGGGTTGCATCCGGTCAGCAGTGGTGAGAATTTACCAACAGTGGTCCGATGAGGGACGAAGCGGTGACAGGGTGTTGGGCGCCCAAGGCTCATCGATGCACAAGGGCAACAAAGGATATCCTGTATAGTCTGATCCAAAAGGTGTAGGCCTACTGTGGCACAAAAGTCACACAATTTAAATGATAGTAGCTGCAGACCAATCAGAGTGCCTATGATGACCCTTGTCCACCGTCGAAAGCACCTACAATGGGCATGTGAGCATTGGAACTGGACCTTGGAGGAGTGGAGGAAGGTTGCCTAGTCCAATGAGTCCCGTTTTCTTTTACATCGTGAACGGCAGTGTATAGGCTCCGATATACTCACGGCGAAATCCTTTTTTGTTTTGGGGTAAAACAAAGTTCGAAATACGTGAGCAGCGATATACTGTTATCAAATATCTGATAACACGCACACTGCTGAGAGCGACAGTTAGATAAATATGCATATATGTACAGCACTTTCTTCTCGGTAGCAAAATAAAAACGCATCAAAATTGAGAAAAAAGCATTTATTTAATAAAGCACAAGGAAAGCATCTGATCATAGCAATCTGGATATGTTAGCACAAGCTCTGCAATTCAGCACTCTTGTAAAGTCACGTCACATTTTTTTATATAGCACTTTATATAAAAACTTTATATAAACCTTAAAATCAAGTAGCTTTACCATATTAAACATGAAAAACAGTGTCATTGTCTCGTTTCATCAGATGTACAACTTTTTCATTTTCATTCATGGACATCTGTTCGCAACAGACTCGAGAGGAGAAAGGAACTGGAAAAGATTTCCATGTGAAAGAAGGCGGAGCCTCCGCGCACACCTACATATTACGTAATTGCCAAGGAGCAAACTTTTCCAGAAAATTTGATTTGGCAAGCTGTTTCAAACTCCCAAGACGAACTCCAAACGAAGTGCGTTTTAGCGTAATTTTGTTCGAAATGACACCACATCAGTTCGATCTTCGATTTCGCTTGAAGTATCAGGGCCTTAAGTGTGTGCTGTTGCCTGAGGTAGTAATGGGACCAGGATGCACTGTGGGATGACGACAAGCCGGTGGAGGGAGTGTGATTCTCTGGCCAATGTTGCGCTGGGAAACCCTGAGTCTGGCCATTCATGTGAACTTAAAACACCTAAACATCTCTTCATGACTAGGGTGTTCCCTGATGGAGGTGACCTCTTTCAGCAGGATAATGCACCCTGCCACACTGAACTCATTTCCCAGGAATGGTTTGAGGAACATGATGAAGAGTTCAAGGTGTTTCCTTGGAATGGCCTCTAAATTCCTCTGGTCTCAATCCAATTGAGCATCTGTGGATGTGCTGGACCAACAAGTTTCGATCCACGGTGGCTCCACCTCGCAACCTACTGGACTTGAAGGATCTGCTGTTAACGTCTTGGTGCCAGATACCACAGGACACATTCAGGGTCTTGCAGAGTCCTTGCCTTGGTGGGTCGACACTGTTTGGGCAGCACGCAGTGACCAACAGCATATTATGCTTGTGGTCATGATGTTTTGGCTCATCAGTGTATACAAGTAATATGTACATTTAACTTTTTTTGTTTGGCTTCCTTCCTTTTGGGGTTCAAGTGGGTTCAGACCCTTAAAACTTCTTTCAGATGTGCTAGTAGCATCAAGTGTGCAATTTCTGAAAGGATTACATGTGTCCTGTTACTCAACTTCCTGCAGTGAAGTGGGGTTGGATCGCTGTCCAGGCGCTAAAACTAGAAAAGGGGTCTTGTTTACACTTTGTTCAATACATTCTTTAGTTGAATAAGCGTCAGAACGAGTTTTTCTCTGCTTAATAATAGTACATTTTAAAGCTGCAATAGTGTTCAAAAACCTTATGAATAATATATGCCACCTATACATGAAAGTTTATGAACATGTTCCCTCAGCCTGCACTTTGAAGATTTCAACTAAAGGTTTAATTTAACAAAATAATTGTAGTTATATCCTCTGTTTTAAAAAACAAATATATTTATTGTAATGTAATAATATGCTTTTGATAAATTTGTTGCATTTTTGGTAAAGTAGAATACATTTCTTTCAAAAAGAAAAAAAATTATATTTTTTTCAGACCCCAAACTTAAGTGTATTTAAAGGTAGTGTATGAAAGACTAGGAAACTCTATAGCAGATAATTGCATAGCTTGCATTAATAAACAGTAATAAACAGTAAAGTGATGACCAGTGTGTGTGTGTGTGTGTGCGCAAGAAAGAGCACAGGTGTGTCCAGGTGTTGTGCAGATGGCTCTCACACTTACAGGTTGGTTCAGGTGAGGTGAGCTGATTTCACGCTGTGCGCAGGTTAAAATCTTGAGGATAAGCAGCCAACTTGCTTATTTCCTGTATTGTCATTAGCAATGCATAAACAAGGGATTTGATTGGCAGGTGGATGAAAAGACTGAACAGCAAAGCTCATAAATCAGATAACAGTCTGAGGTTTGCATATGCAAATTGCTCGGTGCATATTCATGAGTAAACGGAGAGATCTATCTAAGTGACAGAGAAGACCTGGTTCTCGTTCATCAACTTTGCGTTATCATTGAGTGGAAGCTGGTCTGTGCGTGTGTGCGCCTGATGTGCTTTATGATGTTTGTATCTATGTGAAGAGCAGCAGTCTTAATTAATAACGCCAGTTCAACTGAGGTTGATGAATGAGGCAGTTGTGCATAACCACATCCACTTATCACACCAATCACTTCTGTTTATTTATTCTTTGTCACGGTGAGGGTTGCAATGAATGCAGGGGATGCCATGTAAGAAGATGTTCCACGCTCTTTCTTTTCTATAACGGCGTCTTTACTTAGTTAGTCATAATCACACTGTTTATTCATTTAATGTTTTTAATACTCTTCTCACCTTCTGTGGCTTAGCCTACCTTCGTTTCGTCTCCTGTTTTTAATTCTTATGAATACCATTTCTTTCTATATTACCCATCTCCAAACTGTGTGACACTCTCCAAGAGCATGATGGGAGCAGTGATCCCAGCAGTCTTGGCACACTTTAATAATCCAATAAAGAATTGTTGTGCTTATGAGCATTTTGGAATTAGTTCCATCATGTTTTTGGATGCACTGATATATATTTTAAAAGTATGGCATATACAGATTAATGATAATTATTGTTCTGTTATGGTCAATAACTAATAAATGGTCAGTATTAAAATTAAACTGTAAAAACTCAAAGTAACTGTGTTAAATGCTACAAGTGAAGTGAATTTTAAGATTTGCTCAAGATTACATTTAACAGTGTTAATAAATAATTTTTTTAAAGACTAACTAGCATTAAAGTGAGCAAAAACATGGCAGAAATGCACGTTTATTTAACTTAGTATTGGCCACAATACATATACTGTATAATACTACAGTATATTGTCTGATAATGATAGATAAAAAATATCTCTCAGTCGATAACCAATTCATATTTTGTGAATCCCTAGTTCCAGGTATTCCAGGTATTATCATACATAAAGGTAGCTACTTTGTACATCTATTTAAACTAACAAATATTAGAATGGTTATGAAACAAGCCTTTTGTGACCATTTAAGAGCATTAGATGCCGCGCACAAGCCCAATGAGGTTCAAGACCTTATTTAACCAGGAACAATAATAATTTAAAAAATGTATTTGAAAATAATATAATTAGAATGTTGCCTGTCTATAATAAAATAGACAGACAGTTTTACTCACTGAGAGATTTATTTGTGAGGAAATAATAATTTTATTGGAGTCTTACACACATGATGTACAGTTAGTCTGTGGTGTGCATTCTTTTGAACAGGAATTATAGAAGTGGCTTGATGCAGCGCAGGAGATGCAGACTTAGTAAAAAAAATGTTGTCTGCTGAGCCATTAGAAAAATGTTCTTGACCCTTAAGAAACTTTTATTAATGCTGTCACATAACAAATCTGCTTCACAGGTAAAATAAAATGAATTGCTAAAAATGTAAAGTCTTTATCAATACTAATATAAATACTACTTCGAAATCCTGAAATAATAGAATCATGTTAAAAAAAACCTACATATTTTATTTATCTATTATGAATTTTATGTCGTTTTGGTCTTTTGGCTTTTTTCTTTAGAAAGGTCCAGAAATTCACCATGTTTTTTTTGCCAGGTGTGTGATATTTTAATGTGATGTCATTACGTTGCTGAATTGTTGATCATGGTTTCGAGTATCGATATATCTGCCCTCTCCAGTGAACACAAGAACGTGCAGTTATCTCAGGCAACTTAATCCTTAATCAAATCTGCAAATCCGTTTGAAGAACCAAATGATCCAGAGATCAGTTACCACGGTTAGAAGATCTGGCATCCGTCAAATAATCTCAGATGTATTAAGCGAGATACGAAGAATAGACCCCAGGATGTTTGTTCAGCTAGCCTAACTGAAAATTCTACGATTTTTAATATTGAACAATTTTGTTGATTTGTTAAGGGTTGGTGATTCACAGCATGCTGTTTGGTATTAACAATTCTTAATTTTCTGTAGTCTCGTCATGTCGCCATGACATTTTTAGTTTTCTCAACTTTTTTATTTTTGACAGTGCAGCGGCATGAGGGGGTCTGTTTCGTACTTCAGGGAGGATGTTAATGCAGATGGAAATGATGTGTATTTCGAGCTTCTTCCAGTCTCCAATTATTCACTTCAAAAGCAGGCCAGATTTGACACACCTTTCATTACTACAACTCATGATGATGAAACGAACAACACCGGCTCTCGCCTCACAACACTGTGTTTTATTACAGCCAAATTATTTACATAGAAACACCATCTCTTGTGGTCTCGTCATCCCTCTTTTTGTGAAATGGCCATGATTCAGTCCTTATCTGGAAGTTGGTTTTCTAAATTTATGGCCATTTCTAATCTGTAATGCCTCAAAGAGTAGAACAGGGCTCATGTCTCCCCTTTGCCGCCAAATTTCCCTCAGTACGTCTTAAGAAAAAAACAGATTCGTTCTTTGCTCAGCGATAAAAGTAAGTTTGAAACACCTTTTAAGTGACATAGGCCTACTGTTAACAAACATCCCTATGCTGTCCACAAAAACGACAGTGGTGAGAAACGTCCAATCACGTCACTTTATACAATTTATTGTTTTTAACAAGCAGTTTTTCAGTATTAAACACTAAAAAAGTGTCAGTGTCACTATCAGTTAAAATTACAATTTCAGTTTCTATAAAGCAGCTCTCCTGTGTCTTCATGTTTTTACTTGTGTCTGACCTCGACGGAATGAACAACTGAAAACGAACCAGAGAAGATTTCCATGTCAAAGAAGTTCCAAGGTGTTTACCAGCCAGAGCAAACTTTTCTAGATAGTTTGCTTTGGTAGGATCTTTCAAGGATGTAAAAAAACTTTATTTTGGCCTGATTTTGTTCGAAATGACGTCACACCAGTTCGTTCTTCGATTTCGCTTTAAGTGTATCAGAGCATCCAGCTGGCAGATGTCCAAACCCCCTTTAAAACCAGCAAACAATTATTTTAGGCTGGTTTAAGCTTCTTCTTTTTTTCAGCTGAGAAAGATATTAAGTGTGCTTCAGATCACACACAGACATAAACGTGCATATACGCACTAATAAATTAGTTTGTATGGTTGTCTGTGTGGTCCCTCTGAGTGTATGTGTGTGGTCTCTGTGTGTGTGTGTGTGTGTGTGTGTGTGTGTGTGTGCGTGCGTGCGTGTGTGTGTGTGCGTGTGTGTGTGTGTGTGTGTGTGTGTGTGTGTGTGTGTGAGTGTGTGTGTCCTTTGAAGAAGGGGAAGTGAGCAGTGTAAATGTCTGATTTGAACAGGAAGAGCCGTGACTCCCGCTCATTTAAATCCAGCAGGCTGATGGAGGTGAATCGCTCAATGGAAGAGTCATCTCATCTTAATGAATAGAGGAGAAAAAGAGCATTTGGAGTCTTTCATTCTGTCCGTCTTTCTCTGATTCTCCTGTTACTCTGCTCTTTCGAGCTCTTGCACACAGAACAACAGCTATCTTGCACACAGACAGGCTTCAAAGCATTTAAACGCACACACATATATAGTGAAATGCTGCCTGGGACTCGCGTACACAGTGATATACAGACATATGACAGCAGGATATATCCTCGTCTGTGTGTGTTCTGTAAAATTGGGTGTTTGGAGGCTTTCTGCCCTCTTTTCACATCAGCTAAAGACAACTGGCTCATGTGATCCATTTGAACACACACAGAAGTGCACAAGTAGGAGATCGAGTAGCACTAATCTAGACAGACAAGCTAATTCGGAAAGTATCGCATATGCAAATGTAAACGTGAAGAGGTTGAAAAGCAGAGACTTTCAAACAGGTTATAATGCTGCTTCGTGTTAGTTTAGTGTGACCGACGCGTGATCTGGGTTTTTAGCAGTGGTTAAATGACACTTTCATTTTATTTCTTGTCAACACATCAGGTTAAAGGGTGGTAGAGGTCAGAGATTTAGACCTGCATTAACAGTGCCTTAAAGTGAAGTGTGTAATTGTTTTGTTTTTGGATGTTAAAATACTTTCTCGCAGTTTAATATGCAGAGACAACTATAAGTAAGCCATTTGTTGGTTGATTCTCACAAAAAGTGTAAACACTCTGTGGGGCTTTCAAAACTTTGTTTGTTTGAGAATCCTGACCAGGCTGGCATAGCAACACTGACTCTGTTATCTGTTTAGCTGACCAATGGCAGATGGAACGAGTGTTTAGGGAAACCAGTTTGAAAACAGTCATTGGTTGAACATGAACATTAACGTGAGCATTGAA
The DNA here is from genome assembly GCA_033366665.1 of Phoxinus dragarum. Classification (NCBI taxonomy): domain Eukaryota; kingdom Metazoa; phylum Chordata; class Actinopteri; order Cypriniformes; family Leuciscidae; genus Phoxinus; species Phoxinus dragarum. The sequence continues at coordinate 16,136 of JARPMJ010007318.1, read as the reverse complement.
CATCTGGAATAACATTGTATAATAGTATATTTCTGCCATTTAAAGACATATCAAACATACTAAGAATAGAACACTATTCTTACAGCTACACTCAAAATAGTTTTGTGTCGTAAAATGAAATGGTTATTTATTTTAATATTATTTAAAATACATCAAATCAAGAAGGCTAAGTACCAGGACTTGATCGATGAGGCTCTTACCAAAGGATGGCACGCAACCATGTTTCCCATCGAAGTCGGCTGTCGTGGTTTCCCTGCAACATCTTTGCGCTATTTCCTACAGAAGGTTGGCCTGGATCCAAAACATCTGAAGAAAGCCACCAGAGAGATAGCCCTGGCAGCCGAGACTAGCTCAAGATGGTTATGGCTGAAGAGAGCCCACAGTTGGAACCCCTCTGCAGGCAAAGGCTAAATGCTCTTTGCTGCCCCACTCAGGGGAAGCGTACAGGTTAAGGGGCGAAACGCTAGTGAACCTGAGACACCTGCTGATGATGCAGAGGAGTTTTTCAACAATGTGGATGCTCTGCCTACCTTCTCACCGCGAAATACCATCTCGAAGACATCATGTCCAAGTAGCTCTTGCAATCCCTGCTTGTAGCAAAGCATCTTTGATGTTTATCTCACCAATATGCTTAAATCAAACTACAATAACATAAGTGTTTTTTTCAGTGTCAGTTCATGGAGAAATAGCTCCTTACTGCTAAGAATGAGTGTCCAAACTCCAATTCTTATTTAAGAAAATGAAAGACAAAAAATCACAGCTGCTGCTTCCCATGACACAGTTTTTCCATATTCCCCTTTGCATATAACTTAATTTTTAATGGAGAATTGTGAGCGCTTAGGCTTTAAATAAGTGTTTGTGTTTACTTGCGTCTTCTCTCTCTCTCTCTCTCTCTCTCTCTCTCTGTGTGTGTGTGTGTGTGTGTGTGTGTGTGTGTGTGTGTGTGTGTGTGTGTGTGTGTGTGTGTGTGTGTGTGTGTGTGTGTGTCTGTGTGTGTGTGTGTGTGGAATGGGGATTTTAATGGGGATTTTTGGCCATTAAAGCCATCATTAGCCAGGCCACGAGTGCGCCCTGTTCACCATAATCATGAACATAATTAGAGAATTAGCGAAAGTTGGTGTGTGTGTCTGTGTGTCTGTGTGTCTGTGTGTGTGTGTGTGTGTGTGTGTGTGTGTGTGTGTGTGTGTGTGTGTGTGTGTGTGTGTGTGTGTGTGTGTGTGTGTGTGTGTGTGTGTGTGTGTGTGTGTGTGTGTGCGTGTGTGTGTGTGTGTGTGTGTGTGTCTGTGTATGGTTTTTTTGAGTGTGTGTGCACATCATGGATTTTAATGGAGTGATTTTAAATGGACAAGCTAAATTATGACCTTGTATAATGGCCTTTTTTATCAGCCAATGTCAGACTGTGCTTCAGGATTGGGTCTCTATGTCACACTGATGAGTGTTCGTTTTTGTGTGTGTGCATGTGTTTTTGTGTCTAATTCAAGATTTTGTTTGTGTATGGCAATTTTTTTAAGGCTGTCAATAGTTTGATGTTTTAATCTAATTATTTACATATGTCAGTTAATAAATCTAATTAGTTGGATTTAAGTTCATGTTTTGCGGAAAAAAGCCCCAAAATAAAGATGCAAGATTATTAAAGAATATTTTTTCAAATGTATCAACGTTTGCCCCTAGAAGTAGCTTGGTAAAAAAAATTAATGGTAAAAAAGATTAATAGATTAAAATGAATAGCTTAAATTGACAGGCCTACAGTTTTTTTTTCCCTCCAAAATCCATCTCATTGCATTTAAATCAATTTACCTCTTAAAGCATTCTCTGTCTGACTGGCCTTCTTTTCTGTAACACTGCGTAACTCCACCCTGCACACATGTAATCCATAAAATACAGAATGTACACCAGATTCTGTGAAATAAACCAGTTTCTGTGTGTGCGCGTGCACGTGTGTGTGTGTGTGTGTGTGTGTGTGTGTGTGTGTACATAAGTCTTTACTTCAAAATCCTCTCTTGCCTGTATGTGGTTGCACAGAATATCAATGCCCTACTGCAGGTCCCACTGTCTGAGTGTGTGTGGGGAAGAGTAGTTGTTAGCATTGCAGGCTTATGGTAATAAATGCATTTTCACAGCAGTTAACAGAATTCTGTGTCACATCCCGGGAGAAAGACAGAGAAAGGAAAGGAGATGTCTAGAAAAGAAGAATTGAATAGAACACAGGTAGGTATTTATAAAGAGGAAGATGGAGGTTGGGGGTTGGGGTTGGGGAGGGGGGGGGGGGGGGTGAGAGCTCTTTTCTTCTTCCACTCTGGGTTTACTCACACGTGCGCGCACACACATGCAAATGCAGACTCGTTTTTTTGTAATGAAAGGTAGCAAGAGAGTGCACAAAGGATTTTTGTGGGTTGTCAGGGGTGTAAAACATAGCCTACTGATAATTTGATTCTAAGTTTTAAGTACAGGTAAAAAAAAAAATAATTATTTAGCCAAAATTAGTTTTTAATTCTGTGCTGACATATGAGTCCACGGTTTTGTCAGCAACACAGAGGTGTAAAGTGTTATTGTAGTACTTCATTGCACTGTACATACTGTAACTACAACTTACTATATACTGTAAATATTTTTGTTAGGAATTTGTACTTTTACTGTACTGTACTGTACTGTATGACTTGTAGTCGTACTTTTAATTAACAATGTAAATTTCAAAGGATTTGTTACTTACATCGTTAAAGTGTGTGTAGTGTGTCAAAATTTTACCCAGTTAAAAGTCAAATATCTAGTCAATGCTTTTAATTGTAGGCTAGTAGAAATTGACCTTGTTTCTTAAGGCCCATTCACACCAAGAACAAACTATAAATATAACTAACGATAACATTAGAGTCCACACCAGCGCACAATATTGTTCTGTTTATTCTAAGCACGCGCTGCAGTTTTGTCGTCTCCTGCTTTAAATGCTTGAGCTCTTGGATGGATTCTGATTGGCTGTCAATGTTTTTTATTATTCATCAGCTGATGGGAAAAAAAGTTCTGACAGTAATTCCACCAATATAGTTTCTCTGTGTCTTTATTGTTATAGCTGTGGTATTCTTTTATATTTCGAATGATTATTTTACACCTATACCAGTATAGTTATATCACCCTTGGAGCGAACAAACCTTTAGCTGTCGAAATTGACCAAGAAACAGCATTTTCCCCTCATTTGAGTAACTTTGCAAAAACTGTTCAAAGCAACCTGTTTAATTAAAATATTGTCAATGGTTCTGTCTTTGAAAGGCTCTAGGATACACCAGATGTTAAGCTAAAAAATTATTCTGAAACACTGTTCAACTTTAAATTCAGCAGCCAGCGACTGATTTTATAGTAGTTTGACACCAGTGTATATAAACAACTTTATTCAAATCATTGTGTTTATGCTTGTGTCCTATGCACCTTCAGTGACATAACTTAAACATCAAAATTATAATTTCCTGCGGCTAAAAACTAAAAACCGTTTTTAAAGCAGGGCTATGCAGTTTCGGGAATTTCTTCGCTGTATTCTCGCTTTTTGCTCGCAGGTTTCGCTATAGAGCTCCCCCTACAGCTTCGGAATAGATATTTGACAACTCTGTCGAAAAACTTGTTGGCGACTTTCAGATATCAGAGGCTAGTAGATCAACGACATCAAAGCAGACGGGATATTCTTAAAACGTCATCTTCATTCGGGTTTGAACAGCGTGAGGGAGCGCAATAATGATAGAATTTCAGCAGATTTCTTTTTGCTGTAAATCAATTCTTTACATTCCGAGACCTGATACCACGCGATACTCCCTGGCGCCGCGTCCGGTGGCCTGCCGGCTCAAAGTTGCAAGTGTGTTTTTTCTGCTCGCATGCGATAGGGGAGTGCGAAACGACCACCACTCAACCCGAAAAAAGTAATATAACCATTCCATTTGCCATTTGCCATTATGACCAGTTACATGTGGGCTACGTACTCTGAATTAGGAAATTCTTTGTAAAAAGAAAAAATTCTCCATTAACAGCACAAATCTCCCTAATAATACTAGTAAATTACACCCGTGTTTCTCTAACACGAACGGATGTGAACTCAGATACGCAACACAATAGCACACTCCGTAACTGTATAAATCTCAGCCCGTTCTGTAGGCTACAGTCGAAAATAAAATTAGCATATAAACAGTAAAGCTATAGACACGCACAGACACTTCTGTGAAGGTAAACTCATTTAAAAGTTGAATATACAGTTTCCTCAGTATTGTAGTTGTCACAGGTCTGAGGAGATATTTCTAACAGCTGTCATGAGTTAAATATAATTGAGAGAGGGAGAGGGGAGGAGAGGAGAGGGTTCATTAGAGGAGGGGGAGTGGAGAAAGAGAGAGGATGGGGAGATAAAAGAGAGATGGGAGAGAGGAGGGAAAACAGAGCTGGGTAGAAAGAGAAATGGATAGAGGGATGGCATGTTGTTGCTATGAGATTGGGTCTTATCTGAGGCTCAAAATGACAGCAAGCTGACAACACTCTGCAGCGCTATGACACGAACATACTTTTCACACACTCACACCGAGCAACAAGCGCTTACATTTACAATATGGTCGACACACATCATTATGCATGTGCACACATATACTTACACTCAATCACATGCATGTGACCCAAAGCGCATCATGGTTATACGTGTAATTTTGTGCACAAGTGTGTATTCCTACACTCACATAGGAACATTCATGTTCACAGCTCATATACATAATTATGCAGATACACACATGTGCATGGCCTGGCTCGCACACACAGCTTCTGGAGCCTGGGGTCATTATTTTGGATGTGATGTACAGCAGCTGGAACATGCAGGGGTCTTGTATAATTCCACTGGGACTGCAGCAGACCAGCAAAAAGCTTGTGTGTGTGTGTGTGCGTGCGTGCGTGCGTGCGTGCGTGCGTGCGTGCGTGCGTGCGTGTGTGTGTGTGTGTGTGTGTGCGCGCACGCGTGCGTGTGTGTGTCTGTGTGTGCGTGCAATTTAAGATATGCACGGTGCGCTCTGAATACATTACTTGATCATAATATTTCAGTGTTTTCATCTATTTAATCTACATAATATCCTTCTCTGCTACATTTTGAGCTTTAGCTGTGTGAGTGTTTTTGTGGTGTGTAGCATATCGGTATTATTGTATGTTGTGTGTTCAGACTCTGGCTTATTTGAATGAAACTGGAATAGTTGAAACGAGAGTGGACAAGGCTGGAAAAAAGAGGGAAAGGAGGGGGGGGGGGGAGTCTGGAGTCAGGACGGGGCGAGATGAGAGCGAAAGAGAGGCCTGACTGCCAATCAATTGTAATTATAATGTGGGTCAATTGTAATTAGATTGAACTCTCATGTGACACTGCCACAGTGATATACAGTCAGCATTGCGGACCATATGCTGTTTGTGTGCGCCTGTCGCGCTCAGTCAGTCATATGAAGTAGGTCGGAGACAAAGTGGATGTGAATGACGCAGAGATTTGACTTTGTCCGGTTTCGGGGTCGGCAGATTTAAATACATTACCATGTCAAACATTGGGTTGGACTTTTATATTGCTGCATTTGAATTTACCATTTCTGTTTGCTTTATGTTAGCGTTCCCATTCATCTCAATGGCAGTTGCTTGGCTAGTGCATGACCCAGTGAATGTATCCCTGAATATGCCTATACTTCCCTAATTTTAGTAGGCAAAAAACAGTATGTGAGATTAGTAGTATGGCAGAAATGATAGTATTCATAAAACTACAGGTGAAAAGTACTCGGATGACTTACTACTTCCGACAAAATTCTAAAGTGCGCATTGAAGTGGATACTGTACTATATATGAGGCCACGGGACAGCAGTTGTGAATGGCAGTGAAGTGATGCATGTGACAGTGTCAACATGCCGGATGTAGTATGTCCAAATTTAATTCATATGACCCATATAGAACATACTTTTTTAACTCTTGCAAAGTTTGTTCTTTATCAAAAGTATACCTGGGGCAATGGCTGAGAACTTTTTTTATGGGTATTTTTTATTCTGTGCCTGATTAGAAATGGCAGAAAATCACTTTATCTGTATTTAGCCTTAAAATGTATTTAATGCCTTTTAAATAACACTTACAATGTTAACACAATTTAAAATGTCAAATTAAATATTTCCCTTTTTAACCTTAAAATAAGAAGCTCACAGCTTAGCCATTTCATACCTCCCAAAAAAATCAGCGACTTTGACTACATCTACAATAAAATAATGAATTAGACTCCTTGCAATGTGTGCTGTTAGCACATATATATATATATATATATTACATTTACATTTACATTTAGTCATTTAGCAGACGCCTTTATCCAAAGCGACTTACAACTGAGGACTACAGCAAGCGAGTCATCGTGAAGAGACAAAAAAATAACGCAAGAAGTGCTCAAAATACAAAATTCTGGCATTGCTCAGAGTAGCATAAGCCAAAACAAGGTAGGGTGAAGGAGAGTTTTTTTTTTTTTTTTATATATTATATATAAAAATACTATATATATATATATATATATATATATACTGTGTTGCTAGCATATATATACTGTGTTGCTAGCAGCTACTTAGGCAATTAATAGAAAGATGTTTTTGCGCTCAGATGGCTTAACTGTTGACCAAATAAGGGACTAACTGAGCTGTGTTAACCATACACTTGTAATGTAGTCACGTGTCACTAGATGTGTCCTTTAATTTTGTTGTATAAATAGTGTGAGTAGTGTAAATTACTAACCACTAACTCTATCATACACTTGATAGCTCACCACCTGAAAGATTAACAGTATTAATTGCAAAAGTGGCCAGTGGAATATGTTTGTTACAGTCTGATTGTTTCAATATTAATTACCCAGTCCATTTCACAGCTGCAGATACACATATCATAATAAAAGCCTCTCTCAACCATTACAAGTTTCACTTGGCTGCCTACTATATGATGGCTGTATGTGTGTGTGAAAGCGCATGTGTGTTTTTTAGACAAGTTAACGGAGTGTAAAGCTGCAAGAGCTGTCACTAACAGAGACCCTGGCATCACTGGGTAACTGAATGGAGCGTATCGGAATCGGCTTATATTTTCTGGTTTTGACACGCCACTTTGACATAATTATACACCAGCCTCCAGTCAAAGACAGCACTAATGTTGGAATGAGAGGTTGGAGGTGGGCCCAAAACCCAGCTTTGTCACTCGTAATTAGTGATAAACTTTTCTCAGAGCCTGACTGGGCATTGGCGTCTTGTTTTGAAGTTGGAATCAATCGACAGCGTAGCGACGCCCCATCAGGGATGTGAGTTTCCCACCGGCAACTTTGTCATTGATAATTAGAAGTGAATTTCTAATTTGTTATTGGGCGTCTGTTGCAGATTCCTTCCTCCTCCTGTTTACACCCATCAGACACGTCTTAGATTATCAATAAGATGGGGGAAGCCTGTCACAGTCTCTGCTTGATGCGATTTTTGCTGGCGGCGTGAATGGGGTGAACAGAGAACTGGATGAGCTGAGCAAGAACATCGCTTAAATCAACACAGAAAGTGCTGGTCACTAGCGCTGCACAGTTCTTTGATTTATATCTGTCCTAGTCAGCATTACAGCTGTCTCCCATTGGGACAATTAAAACTACATATAGCAGAGCACACTTTTTTTGAGCCCGTACATACCTTAATGCTGCTAACAAATGAAGTAAGGTCCCGTTTCACCGCAGTGTCACACAAGAACATAGTAACTACAGATGGGAGCTAGTGGCCTTGGACTTGGACCTTGGAACACACGTCTCTAGCTGATGTGAGGCTGGCTTGTTAGCCTGGGAGAAGATCCTTAAGTGGTTTTTGTGCTTTCTGTCATCGGCTAACCACATAACAGAAGAGTCTCACACGGGATTTTTCACCTGTTTGCTATTTATAGCGAGTCCAAGGTCAACGAATACCAGCTGCAAGCTGTGACTCGTAGCAGTTCCCAGTGCATACTGTCTGCCAGACTGCTGAAAGCAACATTGGATCTAACTACTTAGACTCCTGAAATCAACCTCATTGCATCCATTTAGACTTAACATTCTACCAGATTGATTGATTTTGCCAACCTGCTTTCATGCAGCTAAATTAAAAGATTAGTTGTTCACTCAAAATTTTTTTTTTTTTCATGTATGCGTTTGGTGTAAATGAGATATTTTGAATAGTGTTGCTCGCTCTTTTGTAGGAAGTTACACTAAAGCTTTCAAGCTTCATACAGGAAGTAAAATATGTATTTATTTTAAATGGTCCTATGTGACTAAAAATGTATTTACTAATAATCTTCCAGTAAGCTCTTAGTTTAGGAACCATTGCGAGTCAGTGTGTTGAATCAGTCAGTCTAATTCTTCAATTAATCATTTGCGATTTTATGAACCAGATCAATCAATTATTGCTGTGATCCAATAAAAAAAATAAAAAATAAAAAACTTATTTTATGAATGCTTCAAGAAGAGCTAGGGCATTTGTGAATGTGACTTTTTTGTGAATAATTATTAAAAAAAATCTTTTTGACAAACATATACATTATGGTGGCTAATTTTTATATCATTTCTGGTCTATTCTGAAGCTTCGTTACAAGTGCATTAAAAGGGCGACAAGCATGTTATTCAAAATATTCTCTTTTCTGATACTTTTCCACTGAAGAATATACAGGCATATACATAAGGCATATACAGGTTTAGAACAATGAGAGAAAATATATATTTAGGGTAAACTAAGTTTTAATGTTTTGCATCATACATAATGCATTTTAATATTACTAATTCTCTGTTCAGAAAAAAAATTAAAAAGTCCCAAATCTTGTTCTTTTTTAAACCTGTAATAGCTGTGTGAAGATTGATTGGTAATGGCTTGTCAACACATATCTCCACAATAAATCCAGTATCTGAGCCCAGCAAGAGCTAGCCTGAGGCAAACGTAGTGCCACGTCCCTTTGGGTAGAAGACTAGGCTTAAAGCCCTCAGAGCATATTGAAATGCCATGTTCGACAGATCCCTCATTTGTGAAGCAGAAATCACCAACTAACCGTGCAAAGAGGGATTTTCAAATGGGATTTCTCACACTCTAACCTTGTAGTGCTGGAATTTCAAATGAGATTTCGCCACCTGCTAGCATGCTAGTGTAAGGGGGATTCACCTGCTGTGTGGGGGGCAGGGTTTATCAACCATTAACTACTGTTCACACCGGCACAGTTTCCCGCCAAATGGTTATCTCTACTGGCCCACCTGCCTTCCTCGCAGCATTTCTTAGCGAAGCCTCAGCTAGCAGATATTTGCAGTACAGCGTAGCACCTCACCTGTTAATCACAGAACTGTGATATACGGGGCTTTACCACACTGCCAAACCCTTACATTCTTGTCACCCTACAGTGCTTTACACTAAGTGCAGGCTGTGCTATCTCCTGCAGGATTATCTTGCTCTTCAGATAGGTGTCAGATTAGCTATATGGAGCTATGGATATGCTATCCTCACAATCAGAGGTGTTTAGTTATGTCGGTCACGGTGTTAACTCTTGGTAGTGTGTTGGTTTTGATCTGTGCTCTCAATGTGGATGACTAAAGAAAAAAAGTGCTATTGATCTCCAGCCAGTTTATCTGGGAGGTGCCAAAGGTTTCTTGAGATTCAAACAAACCCGATTCTCTAATCAGTGTTCCCACACTTTCTGACCAAAGGCTTATCACTACTGGGAAATGTTTTTGTATTGATTTTATTTAGACCCTAAACAGACAGACTTAGGTAATCATTCTGGATTGCAGGCAAGTTTTATTTTAAATATATTTTTCCTTATTTCCATGGCTTTTTCAGACCTTGAATTGGTGACGTTGTCCATGGCCATGTAGGAACCAGTTTGAAACTCCAACGCTGTCAAAAAATAAAGCTTTATAAAAAAAAAATAATAATAAAAAAAAAAATAATTCAGTATTTCTCAACTGCTTTCGCTTCAAGGCACAGATTTTACACTGACCCAGTACTCTATACGGTACCAAATTTATTTGTTTGTAAAAAAGTAAAGATTCACTAAAATCAAGCATAAGAGTTCTAAATATTACTATGTACTGCATAGACTGTACTCTCTGCAAAAATATTAAAAATAAAAATGACATGACATGCTGAATATAAAACCATATAAAAATATTTTTATATCCCACAAATAATTTTTCATTCTGAATTTGATTGTGACCTAAAGATCATTGCGCTGATCTGAAGAGCCTAGTAGAACTTTAATCCATAATATTCTTGATAGGAAAATTATATATTTTTTGGTAAAGCATAAAGTTTAAGATTGAAAAGGAATGCATGCAAGGAACCCCCTCTGCTCTGATGTCATAGTGTTTGTGTATGTATACTGGAGCAAGGACTCTGATATTGTCTTACGCTGACCGAGGCATGTACAGTTTCATATTTTGCCAACACTGCATGTGAGTTTTCAAGTGATCGTTTAGTGTAACATTGAGATGAGTCTGCGTTGTGGTGTCTGAGCTGATCAAAGGACTTCTACAACTCGCATCTCAGCCTGTGAATAAGCAGAAGCAAAATACACAATGTAAATAAATCCACATTATTGGGGTGAACAGATAAATATCATCTGTAGCCAAGAAGACAGGAGGGAAGGCAGTGGAAGCCAGAGGAGAGATGAGTGTTGGATCTCTGAGAGTCTAGTTGACAGCATGTAGAGGGCTCGAGTAAATCCTGGGCTCAGAGGAGCCGCAGTGTGAAATAGAACAGCTTACACTCACACTGGGGGACTTCGGGACATCACATTCCTGCTTTCATCCATCCCTTTCTCTCCTTCTCTCTCAGTTTTGCTCTTTCCTCCTTCTCTCCCTTTCTCTCTGGGGCCATGCTGTGTCTCCTCTGATGCCCCATAAGAAGAGCAGTCACGGTCCATTGAGTTGCATGGACAGCAATTTGGTTGAGCTGCACTCAAAGCTCAACTCATGAGTTTCTTTAGGAATAGTGTGACAGGAGTGTGTGTGTGGTGAAAGGTTTAAGGTTGATGCTGGAATCTCAAACAATTTATTCCAGAGATTTTGTTGTATTTTAATGCTAAATTGCTAAAGCAGTGGGTTTGATACTTTCCTATCGGTCTAAAGAACAGACGCGGCCCCTGGGCTTAAAGGACCCTCTGACTACGCATTCATATGGATATGTGTGTGTTTGAAACGCTGTTTTGTGAAGCGCAGACTTTTTTTTCATATGTATGTGTCCGTTTGAGTCTGGCATTGCTACTTTAGGCGCGCACGCTAGCCCATTAGCATGTCAATTTGGCGGGTTCCCTCAGCCTGGGTTTGGATTGTAACATTTAGTCTGAAATGAATCACAAATCACTCCCACAGAGAGCTTCACAGAGGGGGAAATATAGCCCACTGTGACCAAATCTTGTTCCAAGGGAGGAATTCGATTTACTGTGAGAATTTTTTGTCTTTTGTACTCCGTTTTGTTCAAGTTGTTAATTTTTCTTTCCCCCCAGCTTGTTTCGAAGGAATATCAGAGCTTTATTTGACCTTGCATTGTTAACATGAGCTATTTCCTCAGTGATTGCTGTGATTGAATAAAGTCTGAGAGAGAGAGAGAGAGTGAGAAAGGTACTCGAGGTTAAGATAAAGGCACTAGATTCCATTAAACTTGGATTCACTTCTTTAGTTTATATTTGGCCGTTTAGTGAGGGATCTGATGAGTATTGATTCAGCAGAGTGGAATCATTGCTGCTGGGGCGGACGGCGTGTTCACACAGCTAATCTTTCCATTTAAATTATACATCTCTTTTAGAACGAGCGAGCGAGAGAGTGACGCTGTTTCAATGCCTTCCAATACCAATTTTTGGCCACTATTTCTATGCACAATGGAAAAAAAGAACGGGGCCAGAAAAATTGTATTAGACAATCAAATATTTAGAAAGATTACCTTGAGGTGTGCCCCGAATGAGACCCGGCCACAGTAAATAGCAATCTTTATCCTCGCTCTTACTGTGCGCATGAAACCGAGGTGTTTGTGTGCTCACAGAATAGCTGAGACTTTTCGGCATTTACTGTAGAAATATAAATATTTAAATCTGACTTTTAGCACCTTGGGCTGTTTTTCACTCTTTGTTCGAATGCGGTCACTCGCGACTTGTGCCACGCTCCGGCGCGACGCATTCTGGGCCTTATTTTTTTACCATGCCTAGTGGGTTTAATGTTCAATAAATGAGCCATATCCTTGCTTCTAGTTCACACACACACACACACACACACACACACACTGGCTCTCTGCTGTGCTGATTGGCAGTCATTGTGCTGGAGGGTGAAATATGACTCTAATGTGTTTATCTGTAAACTGTGCAGTGTGCGTTATAAAGTGCCATTCTCACTCCATACGACACAGCTGATTACGACGGCCTCGCTTAGTTTAGCCCTCAAGATACGAGAGAAAATGCGTAAGAGGAACGACTCTATCACTCCTCTTTTCGGCCCGACGGCATCAAACCGTGTCCGTTCGATCGCTCTCATCAGCGCCGCAGGCGGGTAACTATTTTGGAGTGCTCTGACCATTAAAGACGGCGCTCGCCATCATAATAAAACAATGAAACAATTAAAGTGTGTGTACGCACACAGGAATTGCTTTTTAAACAGGTTTTTCATGGTTCGCCGCACTGGGAGAGTGACTCTATTCCACATCGTCACCGCTAGTCTTACGAGAATAATCATATTATGTACTAATCGCTCGCGCACGCTTGCTCCGAATGCTTGACCAATCAAATTAACAAGCCATCAAAGTGAACTTCAGAGTAATTTGCTTTTCTGGTCCACTAAGTGAGACTCCCTATCTGAGCCACACACACACACACACATACACACACACACTTGCCCACAGTGGGATGGAGGGATAAGCTCCTGGGAGAGCAGGATGGGATCAGGGCCATCAGTAGTTAGTGGAGTCTCACTGGTGAAACACACACTCATAAAGAGCAAATGGTTCAGGTGTACAACTATGCAGAGCGATGATTTCCCATGTGTGTGTGTGTGTATTATAGGATGAATTCGTGTCGGAGTGTTTAAAGCTGGATTTGTGGGTCGGAGGGGTCCGACTGTGCCCATCTGTTGAGAATTAGAAATCGAAACCTATTTACAGAGCTTATGTACGTAAACTCAACCTATGTGTCTGACGTGAAATCGAAACCTTTTTCACTGACAATCTCTTTTCAGCTCCCTGGACTGAAGCATTACAGAATATGAGCCTGAGCCTGTTTACTGAAGCTCTCAGCAGACAAACTCTAACAAGAGAGGAAGGCCAAGACCTGGAAGAGAGAGAGAGAGAGAGAGAGAGAGAGGGAGAGAGAGAGAGAGAGGGGGGGAAGGAAAGAGAATGATGGAAAAAAGAGATTGGATGTCATGCTCAAAGTGTGATTATTCTCTCTCTCTCTCTCCTTTTCTCTATTTCTCTATTTCTCTCCCACCCTCTCTGTCCATCAGTGTTGTTCATGATTAGAATGAAATTGAATTAATGCAGGCATGAATTTACCCACAATCTCTGGCACTGCGATAGATAGATAGATAGATAGATAGATAGATAGATAGATAGATAGATAGATAGATAGATAGATAGATAGATAGATAGATAGATAGATAGATAGATAGATAGATAGATAGATAGATAGATAGATAGATAGATAGATAGATAGATAGATAGATAGATAGATGTAAACTTAAAATGTTGCAGTTCTGATATATAAATATAGTGAAATGCTGTATTTTTTCCCCTTCACGCCTTTGGCCTTTTCTGGTCCATATTATTCCATCCGTCTCGCTTTTGTTTTCTTTTCCTCCATCTAGCTTTACTGTGCTATTCATTTATGGAATTAGCTTTAAAAAAAAAAAAATTCAATCTAACCTTTGACCTCAGGCTCTTCCTTCCTCTCTTTTTTTATAGATTCTCTCTCACACACCAATATAAAGTTCATATTCTTCATCTGTATCAAGGTTAAAAAAAAAGCACAAAAAAAAATGTTTTCTTCATCAAAACGTATTATTATTCATTTTAGACGTTTGAATTCTATAAATGCTATTTTGTTTTGGTTTTAATTTCATTTTTCGTTGTAGTAATTATATTTAAGCTATCAGTTGAGGAATTGTTTTTACTAAAACAAGCTTTTTTTATTTGATTTATTTACAAAAATGTTTCTTTTCGTTTAGGATCGGTATACAATAATCACTGGGGTATTAGTTTGATCTTTTCCCTTTGAGTTACTTACAAGCCAATAACGTGTGATATTTTTCATGCTGAAAGCAGTCTTCTAGCATCATCTTGTGAATTGCATGCATGAGCATGTATTACGTTGCTGAAATATGTACTATCAAAATTAGCATAAACGCACAGGAGAAATTTCTCATTTAAATATGTCATCCTTCTGAATATTTGATTAGATCCTAGAGCACCTCTTAGTTTCCCTCTTACGAGTGGGAATTAAGGTGACTGTGGCGCACTGGAGCCGGAATGGCCTCGTCTGAATATCACTCCAACTGTAAAAACCAGTGTGCCAGGATTCAGGCTTCAGGCTTCTTTGTTTCTTGTTCATTTGTCAGTGATGACCAGGCAGCGATGACATTCTTTGCTTCGTCATTGCTGAAGATCTCATCCAGCACATTACTGTGAGAGCCCTGAGGAATGGATGAAAACCTGGAGTCATAATCATTGCAATGAACACAGATCATCATTATGGTGCTTCTAATGTTTCGCCTGAGCTTTTGTGCCTGATGGATTGGAGGCACGTACTCTGAAAATGTGAAAAAGAGAACATGGTGTGTGCGTGTGCTTGCGGTAAGAGGACGTCTGTGTGTTTATGTGTCCGCTGGTTAATTATTCACCATCTCGCCACATTGCTATTCTTTTAGTTTGTGATGTCATTTCAAAACACGGTAGGTCACAAAGGTCTCTCAAATTAGCTAGAAATACCGATACTGGCAATTATTTAAATTTTATGGCAGATATTAAAATATGTTGTATTTAATTATATTTTATAAAGCTAACTTTAATCATTAATTGGACAGTACTCTACAAGAGATGATTATCTTAAAACATTATATATTAGACAAATTATGGCGGCCCCTTTAAGTTACCTATATAACTGCATATTTAATCTAAAAATAGGAGGAAACAAGAGTCAACAAATATTATTTGTATACAGTATCGAACAGTAAGTATCTAATTGTAGTGCATGATGTGGTGTTTATGCGATTCTTAAACACAAATTATCACAACTTAAAATCCAACATTGTTTCAACTTTAAAAAGTGTGTGTTCATTAATTAACTTTAGTTTAGTTTAGTTAGGTTGGATATTTAAGTTATCTCAACAAATTTTAAGTTGTTATAAGTAATCGCAGCCACATTTTTACAGTGATGGCGACAGTGCATGCGCGAATGTGAGACAGAGCGAGCCCGGGTTTATGCAGATATATTTGGAGGTTATGTTTTGCTATTGGCTCAAAAACATATATATATATTACCAATCTTTCTTAAGTTCAAAATCCTTCTTATTGGTTGGTGCTTACCACTTATTGTTTTGTGTGCAGTGAGCAGCGGAAAGTTTGGAAAGAGTGTATATACCTGACGAATTGTTCTATTAAAAATAGGTTAGTGTCGACAAAATGTCAAAAAGACAGTCAAGGATATTTTCATTTTTTATATCCGCGAGTAAAGCTGATGGTGTTTCTGATGAAAAGAGATCCTGAGAAGATGGAACTGAACCCCTGGACAATTCAGCTAATACTTGAGACACGAGCAACTGGAGTTAGGTCAATCAGAAAACAATGTAATGAAGAGGCGACGTTGTTGGAGAGAGAGAAAATCACTGATCAACTGAATTATATTTGGTCTCAATGTAGCTACTGTAAACGTGACAGAATGATACACTAGGTTGTCTGTATATGGCTGTGCAGAAACTTGTTGAACTAGCACCATTTATTGATGTTATTGCATTTTCGGGTGTTGTGCAAAATTGGACTTGAATCATTACCCCCTCATTGACACTGCTACCTATAATTACCTAATCCTAACCCCTACCCCTAATACTAACCCCACACCCAAATCTAAACCAACCCATCTGGGGACTTGGGGGGATAATAATCTGGTGGGGGTCAGAATTT